>LVTN01000134.1:4264-61662 GCA_001649415.1 Musa itinerans
ATAACAGATAAGATTTCCTCAACTATATGAGGAAATCTCTCTACTTTGTTGAGGGAAATCCTTTAATCTGTTGAGGGAGATCCTCCCTCTTAACCTGTATAAATAGGATAGGAATATGTGAATACAATCAAGCTTCTTCAGTAATTTCTTCTCTATCTCCTTTCTAACAATCTTGAGGAGATGTTACCTGGGAACGATGATCACTTGGTCGAGGAAGAATTTCTCTTGGGAGTAGAATATGTTCGTATTTAATTTCAATTTCGATTTTTCTTGGGAGTGCATTTGATATTTATTATGGTTGCAAAAAAACCTATAAATAACTGGAATGCTGGAATTTGACTTAATCAATTGGAAATAAGAATGTATCCGAAAAGACTACTTTGTATATTGTTGGTTTTGTAACTATTGAATATTAAATAGCTTAATAAGACAATAATCGTTTTGAACGTCATACTAATACGATGTTTCGTATTATTATGGAGATAATCTTGAGCGAGATTTGTACACCACAACACTCGTAGTGAGACGCTCAACGAAAGCAGCAGCAACCCCACACCAGGCTGTAGAGGATTCACAACCCTACTGTTTTGTGGCAGTGCCAAGAGACACTTTGGAGTTCATCAAGATGAGCAATCCTTTTCCCCACATGAGCTGCTGTCATGAGCTGGATGAAGGCAGTCTACTCTACCCTCCTCCCATGTTTTGCCACCTTCAACATCAGCATGGTTTGTTGGCGTTCATCTCTTTGTCCTCCTCATCTAGCAACTGGGAGATGAACAATTTAGGTGTAAGTTTCTGCAGGCTTTGTTTCAGATGCCGAGAGTCGAAACAAACAAGAAACCCAAAGCAGTGCACAACCTAATGTCAGATAAGAACATCAGTACACAGGTATATATATGATCTTTTACCAACTCAGCCATCCTTGACTTCCCCTAATACATCACCATACTGATGTCGGATTTCCAATATGTTGCTAGGCATTACAATGTACAACTGTCTTATGATTCAAAGAACACAACCACAACGACAAAATATTGAGAGAAACAAAGAAATGATAGGGAGAAAAAGAAGAAAATAAAAGATACTAGTTGAGTTCAATCTTCGATTACTGGATAACAATGCCGGTTTCAGTAGCAAACCAAGTAGAATTAGGTTGACGCTCCATGGCAGTTTATGATGACATCCCGAGTGAGACTGAAAGAACATCATTCGCCTCCATTGTCTACCATCAAAAAGCTGTTTACTACACAAAACATCTCGATAGTCTTTTTTTTTCTCCCTTTTTTTCCCTCAGCTCCACAATAGGAGTCAGAACATTGCAGAAGAAGCCCTTGGGAAGCATTTTACGACCATTTATAATCAGACTTCATTTGAAAGTGAAACCAAATGAGTCTGTTGCTGAATTGGTGTTATCGCGTTGCCACCTCTCAAGTCTTTGGGTCAGACTCATGCTCGAGTCGTCGCCATCATCTTCATCAGTACAGTTGGTGGTGGGCTTCCATTGGTCAACCAGGGGAGAAAGCCTATTGACTGCGTGGCTCATGTCAGGCCTCTGGTAGGGCTCTCGGCCTGTGCAATGCCACGCCAAGTCTGCAACTTCTGCCAGGCTCTGTTGATCTTCTTCATCGAGTTCAAGAACTTGATCAACCATGGCATTCAAAAAAGTGTTCTTTTCATGAGAAATTCCTCTGCGGAATATTGCCACCAGATGGCAATCTTCAGGGGGGAGTGATTCATCTAGTACTTTTCTTCCAGTAATTAGCTCCATTAGTATCACGCCAAATGCATAAACATCAATTTTGGTCGACACCTTCCCTGTAGCTGTTAGAACATAGAAGCTCAGGGTCAGCAAGTATCAAGGCAAAGACAAACAAATTAGTTGCTGGATCTTTATTCCGACCACAAGAATCAATATAAAATCATAGTAACTGGATTTACAACATAGTTAATTCCTCTGCTACCTTATCTTGATATCACTTACATACTCTCTTCCGCAATTTTGTTCCCTTTCGAAAGAGTAGCCAAACTCACATGACCTGTTTACTGATTTCTATGCCTTGCTTTCTCTAATTCATTTATAGCCCAAGCATTGATTCAAAATTTTAGGTAAAAGGAACATGATTCAGCTTACTAACAAATAGCAAACCAGAAGAGCCATGGAACATGGTTCAGCTTACTGACAAATAGCAAATAAGAAAAGCCATGGTACAAATGGCTTTAAAAAATATTAGTGTCACGAATGAAAATTAACATGTCAGCCAAAAACACTGTACTACTTTCTCATGATTGAAACTAAATTTAGGAGTCTACCAAGTGCTCATTAGATATCACAATGACTTAACGTAGTGATTCAGTGTTAAGACGGCCATGTTTCTTGTCACACCAATTTCATAGATTTATGTGACACCCAACTTAGTCTCACATTGAAAATGTGAGGATGGTTATGAGGGTATATAGATTTTATTGGATCTATGATTATTCATTTAGATTTAAGCATATTGGGTCAAGTAATTTCAGGTTTATTAAGTCAATGGATTAGTTCTCTTGTTGAAGCGGATCATGAAATTTATATTAGAATGGATCCCTGGTACTAGGTACAGTGCAGGGGTCATGTAAAAGAAAAACTACTCTAGATAAGACTAGAAGCATATCACAAGCATGGCTTCACCACTAATATGGACCTCATGATTGAATAGCCATGATTCTGGACTATGGGGGAAAATTGTGACACCTCTATTTAGATTCACATTGAAGGTGGAGGATGATTATAAGGGTACATAATGCTATATGAGTCTAATACTACTAGTTCCTGATTGAACATTTTGGATCATGTGGTCCCAAGATTATCAAGTAAATGGATAAACTCTACCATGGGTCTGGTTCATGACATTTTAACTCCATGAGACTAAGTGATTGAAATAACATCTCTTTCTAATCCCCAATCCATTTTATCCATGATCTTGTTGTCCTAATCCATCAATGCAATCAGATCTGAAAGCTGCTTTTTCCTTCTACAAAAACCAAAATAGCAGCACCAAATAAGAAAGTTGCACAAGGATCTGTGAATCTGTATGACAAAAGCACTTGAAGCTTGAGTGACTAGGGTTGAGGAATGCTTTCTGAAGGTAGCCTCAAGAGTTCTGATATATAAATACGAGCCTTAAAAATTAAGATATTTTCAAATGTGGATTGGCCAAAGGTACTAGAATTACATATTGCAGTAAAATATAAGACTACAAATAAACCAAAATCTCAGGACAATGGTACATCTTAAATCCAAAATGAACATGTAATATTGTCCATGGTATGTTGTGATAATTTCCTAATCTCTAGGACTGAGAATGTTGCACCGAAATATTGCACTCAAATGTGGATTGGTTAAAAGCACTAGAATTACATATTGCAGTAAATCATAAGACTACAAAGAAAACAAAATCCTCAGGACAATGTTATACCTTGAATCCAAAATTAACATATAATTTTCCCCATAATACGTTGTGATAATTTGTCTAATCTCTAGGACTGAGAATACTGCACTAAATATCTTAGGTAAATTTATTTAGCTGCCACCAGTATTTTTCTGAACACTTGTAAGAGCAAAATACTCGCAATAGGCTAACCACAGGCAACTTGACTACTTTTGAATACTCAGAACTAATTTCAGATTTGTGTTTAACTTTTAACTTCTGTTTTAATCTTTAATTGGTTGCCACACACTGCAGAAAAGAATTATCACCTAACAACCCTGCTCGTGCATATCAGCCTAGCTAACAGACGATCATCTACTAAAACAATACAACTCATTCACCCACTAGAACAAAAAGAAGTAAATTTTCAGAACTATACAAAACAAGCCAAGTCCCTGGTATCATTGTCTCCAAGAAAAATTAATACAGCTGCCACTTCCAATGCTTGATAATGCAATATTATGCCTCAACAGATCTACATTCTCGCCCATCAAATTGCTTCTTCTCATGCATTTACAAGCAGAGACCATAGGGTGATATAGGCACAGATACATACCAAGAAAAACTTGTGCTGTTCAACCCTAATAGAATGACCATGTGCAGTTGTCCCTATTGATGCTGGCCCCATTTTCTCATAAGAGTTGCTCCATCGATACTTGGTCCAAATATTTTATTCTCTTCCACTCTGGAAGCTTTCAACAAATTGGTAATGCCGATCTTATATAAGATGAATAGGTTCTTATTAGAGGCATTATTCTTCATGTCAAAAAAGCAAATCAATCTCTGATTCAAGATATCAATTATTTTATTCAAATCTGATGAAACTTTGGCTCCTTAATTTTCATCAACACCTTGTCTTTAACCATGCAGAAACCTTCTATTTATGATCAACTTCAAGTTTCTTAAAAGTTCAATAGTTAATGTTCACATCTTTTGCGTATGTTGTGAAACTATATGTCCAGATACGCCCATTGGTACATATCTTTCTTATAATAAGACTGAAATATGCACCGGACAAGGAGGGTAAAAAATGTCTCGTTGAAAGTGAGCCATAAGCCACAATTAAAATTCTTATTCCTACTACCAGATCATTGTTTGTGGAATTTGTAGTCGTGTTTCGAGTCAAGATGACATCATTCTGCCCCTAGCATTAGTCCTATCTGGTATTCCATTTGTACACACTACACACATTATCAACCTATGCCTTTGATTTTCTACGTATCCACTATTGCAATTTCCAAGACGATTAGGCTGATCTGGTGCACTTCTTCTTTGAAGTTAGAAGTCTATATGCCATAAAAGAGAAGTGTATAGGCTTATTGCCTAAAGGTCCAAACTAGAATTTGACAAGCTTCTTAAACATTAATGTAACGGAAAAGACTGTCCAACAGCCTCCTTTATTAAACAGAACAAATTTTTAAGATCCTATAACCCAACTAATAATTAATTTGATGTCCATTTTCCTGAACAATGGACAATATGTGGTACTTCAACTAATATATACTTCAATTAGTATTCTCTGAAAGAATAAGCAAAAACACACTTACTAGCATACTCAGGTGCCAGATATCCAAATGTCCCTGCTAACCGTGTCATCATTGACTTCTGATTGTCTGCAGCAAGCTTGACCAACCCAAAATCAGAAACCTTGGCTCTTAAGTCCTTGTCCAAGAGGATGTTAGAAGGCTTCAAATCTCGGTGAATGAAACTCTCCTGAGCCAAGCTATGCAAGTACTCGATCCCCCTAGCGACATCCAGCACAATTGTTAGCCGCTGCTTCCAAGTAAGTGGGGGTTCATTTCTACTCTGCCATTCAAACAAGTGCTCCCCCAGTGTACCCCCTGACATGTACTCATACACCAAAAGTCTCTCTTGGCCATCATCACAGTAGCCAAGAAGTGCGACCAAGTTCCGATGTCTGACCTTCCTAAGAACATCAATCTCTGCTTTGAACTCCTCATTCCCCTTCGTACCCATCACATCGCACTGGTTTCTCTTCACAGCAATTAGTGTTCCATTATGATCCCCTTTGTACACGACCCCAAATCCACCCCTGCCCAGGATGTTTTCTTCGCTGAAATTATTTGTGGCCTTTCGGAGGTACTGGATCGACATGTACATGCCTTGAGCTTCGCCCACATATGCGCTTGCGCTGTCGGCACCGTTTTGAGTGTAAAGCGGGTCCAAGCCTCTGCCATTCGCATTCATTCTGTTGGATCCAATATTAATCAACTCTGGCTCATTTGGAGGGGTTCCTGTTGGAACATGTCCCAACTTTTCCTCTTGCTTTTTCTTGCGACGATGCAGAAAAAGTGCCGCCAAACAACCAACAAGAACCACCATAGCAACGACTATACCTGCAATCATGCCCCCTGACTTAGATCCACCAAACTGTCCAGGTGAAGAACCGAACATCCCGGAAGAACTTCCATCACTTGAGCCAGAGTCGGTCCCAAGCTTGGGATTGCCCTCCAGCTTGAGTGTAACGGAGCTGGAAAAAGACGGCATCTTTCCAGAGAGGTTGTTGTTGGTGACATCCAGCACCTGGAGCTGCGGGAGCTGCGTCAAGCTGTCTGGGATCGAGCCAGTGAGGTCATTGTTGCTCAGGTGCAGCTGACGCAGCGAAGTGAAGTTGGCGAAGGCTGGGGAGATGACCCCGCCGAAGTGTTGGCTCGCAAAGTTGAGAACGGTAACGCTCTTCTGCGCGTCGCAGGTGACGCCCAGCCAGTTGGCGCCGCAGGGCTCGTTCCCCTTCCACGACTTGGCGAGCACAGCCGGGTATCCGAACCCCTCGGCGACCGCGAGCAGCGCCGTGACCCGGGGGTCACAGGGGCCGGGGGCGGCGGCGGATGTGCAGAACTGGTTACCCGTACCGACATCGAGGGTGGCGAACTTGCTGGCGAATTGCGGAAAGGGCCCCTGAAGCAGGTTATTGGAGAGGGTGGCGTTCTTGAGGGTGAGGCAGGCGGTGAGGGATGGCGGGACGACGCCGGTGAGGGCGTTGTCGCGGACGTTGAATGACTCGAGGGCGGTGAGGTTGGATAGGTCCGGGATGGGCCCCGTGAAGCTGTTGGACTGGAGCCAGACCATGGCGAGCTGGGGCATGGCGCCGAGGACGTCGATGCTGCCGGAGAGCTTGTCGCGGTCCTGCTGGTTGTTGAGGAGGAGCTGCTGGATGCCGGAGCCGGCGAGAGAGGAGGGGATGGAGCCGGTGAGCTGGTTGTAGGAGAGGCGGAGAACGCGGAGGTTAAGGAGAGAGCCGAGGAAGTCGGGGAGGGTCCCCGAGAGGGAAGAGTTGGACGCGGAGAAGTCGGTGAGGCCGACGGCGGCGGAGAGGTTATGGGAGATGTACCAGGGGGCGAGGGGGAGGTCGTCGAGGGAGATCTCCTGGAGGGCGGAGAGGCCGGCGAAGAAGGTGTCGGGGAGGGAGTCGAAGGCGTTGCCGTCGAGGAAGAGGGTCTGGAGGGAGGAGAGATTGGGGAGGAGGGGGACGGGGCCGGAGAGGCGGTTGCGATGGAGCCGTAGGGAGGCGAGGGAAGTGAGGGCGGAGAGGGAGGCCGGAAGGGTTCCAGAGACGCCACGAGAGCCCAGGTTGATTCCGGAGACGCGGCCAGCCGAGCAGGTAACGCCTTCCCACTCGGGGTCGCAGGGGTCCGAGCCGGACTTCCAGGAGGAGGGCAACCCTGAGAGGGCGCGCGCCAGGTCCCACATGGCCTTAGCGTCCGGTGAGGAGGAGGACGATGCCGCGCCGCATTGCCGCGCCAGATCTAACGCCACGACGAACGTGACGAACTGGACGACGGCGGCGAGGCAGTGCTTCCTCCTCTCCGCCATTGTGGTTACGCTTACATGTGAAAGATAGGTATTGTTCTCCTTCTCGATGGCGCGTCTCTGTCTCCGGTCTTCGTCTGGATTGGAGACAGAGGCGGGGGAGGAGGAAGAGGAGGTGGGGAAGAAAGAACACACAAAATTTCGTGGGGTGGCGAGAGAGAGAGAGAGAGAGAGGCGGGTGGTGTGCCTTTGAGGATTGCGTTGGCAAAGCGGCGTGGCGGGACACAGCATTGGGGGGAATTCCTTTTTCTTATTTCTATATTTTTAATTAGTTTTCTGTGATAAATGGATGGCTGAGATTGAAAAGCGGCGTGGGGGGACACAGCATTGGAGGGAATTCCTTTTTCTTATTTCTATATTTTTAATTTGTTTTCTGTGATAAATGGATGGCTGGGATTGATGGATGGGCCAACGCGAACGGACCGATCGGATGGATATGGAGCTCCTTCCGATCCCACGATAAATAGCGACTTATTCGCGACCTCGTGTTCGATCCCCGTCTTGACCAAGGCATGCAACAGGGTCCCCCAACTCACCTACCGGGCCCCACCTGTCCAAACGAAGTTGGGATCGCGTCTCGTGACGTCAGCTTCGCGGGGGCCTCTCCGCGCGCAGCAACGGCTATCCAAGGCTTATCCAGTGGAAGGTGAACCCCACGACAGCGGAAGGCTGTCTGACGCCCAACAGGCGATCAAAACAAACAGCCCACCGCAGCTATCTAATCCGAATGCCGGTCTAATTCTCGGCCCGCTCCTCCTCATTGGTTCAATAGACGGTTCAATTAATCGAACCACAAAATTAATATTTTTTGAAGACATAAAAATAATTGTACGCTATATTTAAATTGAGTGATTTCAATTTTATTATTATAAAAGTTTAAATACTCAAGAGAAAATCCTTAATATATTTGATAATAAATAAAACACAGAGTCGGTGAAGGAGACTGCCTTCAATGCAAAGAAATCAGAAAAGCTGAGCATGCAGTAGAAAGCCTGCAGTGACTAAACTGGAAACAAAAGTGATGATTCCTTCAAAGGCATACAGAACCCATGTCAAATTTCTAAGCTCACCTAATCCTTTTAGCAACCCTTTATATCACATGGGATTGGTTGATTTGTGAGTAAGGTTGGGAAAGTAGTCCTGACTTTTATTCTTTTTATAAAGTGCTTTTTTCCCCTAAATATGTACCCTCCCAAAGTTTGATAATAGTAATATAATTGACTTGATTAACATATAACAACTTTAAATGCTTAAATATTTTAGATATTCTTACCCTTGAACTAATTAATATTAATTATTTATATATAATATAATATCACTGAATTAACTAATCAATTTTATTTGACTCAAATCACTAATCATCAAAATATTTAAATTAAAATCGATAGAAATATATTTATTCAATCTTTATAAGTTAATATTAATTTTATCTATTTTTGATATGAGACTAATTAAAATATTTTAATCTTCCTCATTAATGATTGCTTTATATCTTGATGAGTCCTCCCACTCCATATATATATATATGCTTATTTGGATGATCTCAACTACTATCAACTTACTAACAGTCTAATAGCCAAGGCATTATTAGAAGAATAATATTTTTACCAATGACTGAAATTTCATACTGTATCGGAATTTCGAGATTTGCTCGGTATGGTACAGATACCGAGTGGTGTATTTTGATATATATATATATATATATATATATATATATAAGAGGTAAACAGGTGATCAGCTGCTTGGCATTTGAGTGCAAAAAGCACATCACACGTGATCAACATTAGCTTATTCAGAGCATATTCCAGAAACGAACACGTTGCATGGCCGTGCCCACTTCTCACGAACATTTTAGCCTCGCTTTATTAAAGCTTGCAGACTTCCACCTCTTCGAACTTTGCTTTACTTAACATCTTTACACCGTCCAAAACGATCAAATCGAGCGCGCATTGTCGTTCTGATTCAGCTGCATTGATCCTAATTTGGTCCGACCAATCCACGACACAACAGACCTTAAAGTAGAACTAACACGTAGCAGAAGAAATCTTAGGATAAGACATATTTTGCCCTCAGGACATATCACAGCCGATGCCACATGTTACGTCAGAATCCGTACCTTAAGTCGTCGCTCGACACGTCTCGTCCCGATTATCCCGGGACGACATCATCCACACATGCCAAGTCAGAAACCGTACCAAGGCACTGTCCGGTGTGTCCACCACGTCAGCCCACGTACGACCGACCCTCTTACAGTAGTATAAAGACCTCGGGCCGCCCTCCAAACTGGGGGGGAAGGGAGGAAAACAATCAAATAAACCACTGACTTGCTCGTCGGAAGGACCAAAGTCGGGGATCACCCAACGAAGGCTATTTTTGCAAGAAAGCGGCCACCCACGCCACGCGAGCGTCCCAACCTCGGAAGTCGTCGATCGATGTTCCTACGGTGAGCCATCAACCAGCACTCGGACCGAGGAACACCGATCAAGACCCCCTCGTGAGGACTTAGTTAGCCTCGGCAACCAACTCAGCCGATAGGAGGCTCCTGACATCGACTCGTGGACCATGCCATGTTGACTCGCCAACCACGGCACATTTGTTCACCAACACCTTGGCACTAGAATGAGGGCCATGTCGCAGTAGCATCCCGCATGAGCTCTCTTCGAGGGAGAACCACCGATCGATCACCCCTCTGTCAGACCCGAAGATCAGTTCCTCCCCGTCCTCAGAGATGGGGGGATCCCAGCCTCGATGCCAGATCGCTATTGGCGCCTATTTAATGACCTGGGGTTGTCGCCCCCCCGGACTTGTCATAGGACCCTCGGTCGTGTCACCCGAGGCGTTCCTCAACCTGACCAAGCAAGTGCAAGCAATAGAAGAGATGATGCAAACGCTCGTCCCCCTCATCCCTCAGATTGTCCGGCTAGCAGCTCCCCTGAGCGATCCGGTACTACAAAGGCCGAGCGGGGAGCAAGTCGGGACGAGAGAAGCCAGAGAGCACACGATGGACCCGAGAGGCCTTCCCGAGCAAGGCATACCCACACCCCACCAGATCGCTCCGCCCCCCTCCGAGCCTAGTACCATATCGTCCAACTCAACGAATGACTCGATTAGGACCCAGTTGTCCCGGGTCAATCAATGGTTGGACGAGTTCTAACGCGAGTTCCAGAAGTCGCGGGGCGAGACGGGCGAAGACAGCTTGGGTGGATCCCCTTTCACTCAGGAAATACGGGACAAGCCTGTCTCCCTCAACCTCAGGTTACCAGCACTGGAGGTGTAAGACGGCGGCTCCGACCCCGCAGAACACATCGTCGCGTTTCGGGCTCAGATGGCCCTCTACGGCACCTCCAATGCCCTAATGTGTCGCGCATTTCCGACCACCTTCAGGGGACTAGCCCGAACGTGGTTCAGCCAGCTACGCCCCTCCTCGGTCTCGTCCTTCGACCAGCTCGCAAGGGAGTCAGAGTAGAATTTCCTTGCCAGCGTGCGACCCAGGCCTTCCATGACCACTTTGCTCGCGTTGTCCCAACACAAAGATGAGTCGCTCACTCAATTTGTGGCATGCTTTGCCACTAAAATCCCGGGATTCCCAAACACTCATCCCTCTTTAATCACACAAGCATTTCTGATGGGCTTGAAGCCTTCAAGGCTCTTCTGGTCGCTGGTCGAGAAGCCGCCAGTGACCATCCCTGAGATGCTCCAGCGCGCCAACTAGTACATCGCTGTCGAAGCTCTAGTGATGAGAAAGTGCATGGACGGGAAGAGGCCAAGGGCGGAACAATCCTGAGGAACGACCTCAATTGACCCGATGCAACCCCATAGGAGGCCCGACCGACCAGAGTTGCTACTCCCGAGACCCCCGCCTCTCCCTCTGAATGCATCTCATACCGAGATCTTCCTCCAAATCAGGGGAAAATGCCTCTTACGGCAGCCCAACCCCCTGAAAGCTACTCACAAAGATCGGTCCAAATATTACAGGTTCCACCGAGACTACGGCCATGATACGAAAACCTACCGCGACCTCCAAAATCAAATTGAGGACCTGATTCGAAAAGGTCACCTCGGGCACTACCTCAAGGAACCCCGGGAAGCAATTCCGCACCCTAAGGGACTTGTCGAGAGGCAGATCGACGTCATCTCTAGAGGACCGGCCATCGCCGGTAGCAGCTCAATGGCGAGGAAGGCTTACGCCCGGAGCGCGGTTGAGAAACGCCCCCGACTCGAACTCGAGCCAGAAATCACTTTCGGACCTGAAGAGGTCAAGCGATCCCATCACGACGATGCTTTGGTAATATCCGTCCAGATCGCCAACGCTCGGGTCAAAAGGGTAATGGTTGATATTGGGAGCTCTGCCGATGTGCTCTACCTCGACGCCTTCAGGAAGCTCGACTTAACCAACGGGGACCTTACCCCCATGGCGTCAACATTCACTAGATTCATGGGGGATTCTATCTCCTCGCTCGGAACCACCGCCCTCCCTGTTACCATCAGGGAAGAGCCGAGGGTTAAGACGATAATGACCACCTTCATGGTAGTCAACCTACCCTCGGCCTATAACGTCATCCTCGGCCGACCAACGCTCAACAAGTTGAAAGTAGTGGTGTCCACTTACCACCGGGCCATTAAGTTTCCAACCCCAACAGGGATCGGGGAGTCTCAAAGTGATCCAGGAGAATCAAGGCAGTGTTATCTTACAGCAGTCGCTCTCCCGAAGAAGTCATGCCCCCGTCAAGTCCCGGATCCCCGAGAAGGAGCTATAGCGCATGAGCTTCTGGAGCCTCTCGAACAACTCGCCGAGGTACCCCTGAAAAGGAACCGACCTGATCTGACTGTAAAGGTCGGGACAACGCTCCCCGAAGCGGATCAGCTCCAACTCATTGATTTCCTGAGGGAAAACGTCGATGTGTTCGCATGGTCCCCCGAGGAGACGCCCGGGATTGACCCAGACGTGACCCAACACCAGCTCAACATCGACCCCAAGGCTCGGCCGGTGAGGCAAAGGCCGAGGAGGTTCGCTCCCGACCGACAGAAGGTGATCAACGATGAGGTCGATCGCCTTAAAAAAGCGGGATTTATTACTAAGGTAAAATACCCTCGGTGGCTGTCGAATGTAATCCTAGTTAAAAAACTTAATGGAAGCTGGAAGATGTGCGTTAGACTACACCGATCTCAATCAGGCATGCCCCAAAGACTGCTATCCACTCCCGAGAATCGACCAGTTGGTCAACGCCACCGCAGGTTATATGCTCCTTACGTTCATGGACGCATTCTCAGGCTACAACCAAATCCGGACGGTGCCTCGAGATCAAGAGGATACGACTTTCATCACCGACAAAGGTGTATATTGCTACAAAGTGATGCCTTTCGGTCTGAAAAACGTCGGGGCAACTTACCAAAGAATGGTCAACGAATTATTCAAGCATCAGCTCGGGAGGAATATGGGAGTATACGTGGATGATATGATCGTGAAGAGCAAAACTGCAAGTACACACCTGGCCGACCTGGCGGAGACATTCCAAACTCTTAGGCGATTCAACATACGCCTAAATCCCGCGAAGTGCATCTTCGGGGTCAGCTTGGGGAAGTTCCTTGGCTTTGTCATTCATCAAAGGGGAATAGATGCCAACCCGGAGAAGGTTTGGGTCATAACCGAGATGTATTCCCCCCGCTCGATCAAGGAGGTGCAGCGCCTTGTCGGGAAGTTGGCAGCGCTTAGCAGGTTCGTGTCACGTTTGGGCGACAAGTGCCTCCCCTTCTTCCGGGCCCTGCGACAGGCTGACCACTTTACATGGACCCCAAAATGTGAAGAAGCCTTCAAAAAGCTGAAGGCGTGCCTCGCTCACCTACCTCGACTCGCTTCGCCCGAGCCATGCAAAACCCTTGGTCTCTACCTGGCGGCCTCAACGCAGGCGGTCAACTCGGTGTTAGTTCAGGAAATGCCACCAGTGCAACAGCCAATCTACTACGTCAGCCACATCCTCATTGGGCCCGAGGCACAGTATTCCCCATTGAGAAGCTGGCCCTCACGCTAATAAAGATGGCCCGAAAGTTGCGGCCCTATTTCCAAGCCCACACAATCAAAGTAATTACTGACTAGCCATTGTGACAAATCCTTTCCAACTTTGACGCATCGAGTCGGCTGCTACGGTGGTCAGTCAAGCTCAGCGAATTCGACATTCAGTACTCACCCAAGACTGCCATCAAAGCTCAAGTACTGGCTGATTTCATATCCGAATTAACTTATGAAGATCATGCTATTGAACAGGAGAATGACGAGAGCGCATGGACCCTGCACATGGACGACTCGGCCACTACCAAAGCGATCGGGATCAGACTTATCCTCAAACGCTCATCCGGAGAAACCTTCGAGAAATCGCTCCGATTACAATTCCGAGCCACCAACAATGAGGCCGAGTACGAAGCGCTACTTCACGGCCTACGCCTCACCCTGGAGATGCATGTCATTAACCTCAAAGTCTTCAGCGACTCCCAGCTGGTGACGAGACACGTTAATGGGAGCTATGAAGCCCGGGAGCCGACAATGGTGTTATACCTGGCAGAAGCAAGCGGCTCGCCCACCGCTTCAGCCGCCTCTCGATCACTAGAATACCTCGGGCGTGGAACACGCGGGCCGACGCATTGGCTAAATCAGCCTCGGCTCGTAGCCTGGTGGCAACCCCGACAACTGAATCTGTAACGGCCCCGACGATGCCAGCTCGTTAAGTCGCCAACACAGAGGTCTCGCCAAACTGGACGGAGGAGATCCTCCGCTTCAAGAATGACAGGACGAAACCTGATGACCCCACGGTGGCAAGACGACTTAGGCGAACCCAAGCCTAGTACTGCGTGGTCGGTGGAAAGTTGTACCGCAGAGCTTCTCTCAACCTCTCTTGCGCTGTCTCACACAACCGAAAGCTGAAACGGTCCTCGCCGAACTTCACGAAGGGATCTGTGGGGAGCACATCGGGGGACGGACTTTGGCCTTCAAGACCTTAAGGCAAGGATACTACTGGCCGACTATGCGCCAAGACACCATGGAGTACGTACAACAATGCCAATGGTGCCAAATGCATGCCCGACTGCAGCACCAGCCGGCAACACCTCTTACCCTGATGGACGTCGCGTGGCCCTTCGCCCAATGGGGACTGGACCTCCTCGGGCCTTTCCCCCCAGCCTCGGGACAACGGCGTTTCCTTATAGTCGGGGTCAACTACTTCACGAAGTGGGTTAAAGCTGAGCCTTTAGCCTCCATCACTGAGAAACAAGTTCAAAGCTTCACGTGGAAGAACATTATCACCCGATTTGAAATCCCGAGAGCTATCATCACCGACAACGAAGCCCAATTCAACAACGCTAAGTTCAAGGTCTATTGCCAGTCATATAGAATGCAGTTGAGGTTCAGCTCGGTTGCACACCCCCAAACTAATGGCCAGACTGAAGTAATGAATCGGGCGATTCTGGAGGGCCTCAAGAAGAGGGTCTCGGGTGCGCGAGGAGCCTGGGTGGACGAACTCCCTAGCGTCCTATGGGCAATGCGAACGACTCCCAAAGCCACCCCAGGACAGTGCTCTCACGAGCGGTTGAACTCACAGGCGCCTTTCGGGCCATGGTCTTTGTCTTCTTCTAAGGGTGGCTCGCCTCCGGCGACCCCGACGTCCTCTTCAATGTGCCCTTCTGCGGGGCACCCCCAGCTCTAGAACCATCGCCACCCCGAGACGGTGGCATTGCGGCCCTACCGTGAGACGTTCCCTTCACCCGCTAGAGGTCAACCATCTCTGCAAATAGAAGCCCGATCGGTCAGGTGCCTCGGGACGAGTGGACAACCCATAACATGCTAATAGCCATACCCCGGGTGGCCGGGCTCAGTCCTGCTTCGACCAGCCACTCCTCGGTCATCGCCCTGATTTCCCGAGAGGAGGACAGGATGCCTCTCAGTCGATCCACATCCGTTGTTTCTCCAACAGAGGGGGGGGGGGTGTTGTCGATGGTTCGGGAGGTCCATCCAGTACTAAAGCCCCACCCCAAACTACAACTGATGAAAAAGAAGCGGCTCTTCCAACCCTTGTTGTTGGAAGGAGCGTCGCTAATCTTAAACCCGCTGCGAGAGGTCAGGTAATACCTGCCTCGAGGGCCCCCATGGTCAGCTCGAACCCGTCAGGACACCGATCATACGATCGCTGGCCAGGCCGAGGGGCGTGAACGCCATAGCACTCCGGGATGCGATAACGATCCCGAAGTACCCTCAAAAGATCCTCGGTCACCACCGAGTCCACATCATGCCACAACTTGAGAGTTTCAAGTGCAGCAGAGCTCCCTACGGTCTCCGAGGGAGAGCCACTGGAAGACACACCAACGATTTCGGCCCACGGGCCCCTAGAAGAAGAAGATGAAGAAGAAGGCAAAGGAGAAGATGAAGAAAAAGAAGACGAAGATGAAGATGGGGACATCCCGACCTCAAGGTTGGAAGGAAGGAGCCAGGGCGCAGGATGAAGGATCGAGCAAAAGTAGTGACACCTGCTCCAGGAGAAACTTATAAAGGGCAGGTCACTCTGCTGCCAGGGCGGCGGTTGGGCTCCCCAAGGAGAGAGATGGACGCAACATTTAAAACCCATCATGACTCCTCGGAGACGCCAGATTCGTCGCTCTCGGGACTCCCGCCAAAGGTGCCTCGTCACCCGAAATCTCCCGCTAGAAGTCATTCGAAATGAGAAGTTTCTCGCCAAGCCCCGTGCCGCTCCACCCGGCCTGCCACGTGGCACCCCGGCACCCGGGCAAAATTCGATGCACCGCCCAACGATGCCCCCCAGCCTCCCTCCTAGGCCTGAGTCGCTCCAGATCAGTTCTCGGCTTGCGACTCACCGGCCTAGCCCATTGCCCGAGTTGCTCCAGATCAGTTCCCAACTTGCGACTCGCCGGCCTAACCTATTGCCCTAGTCGCTCTAGATCGGTTCCCAACTTGCGACTCGCCGGCCTAATCCATTGCCCGAGTCGCTCCAGATCGGTTCCCGACTTGCGACTCACCGGCCTAGCCCATTGCCTGAGTCGCTCCAGATCGGTTCCCGACTTGCAACTCGCCGACCTAGCCCATTGCCCGAGTCGCTCCAGATTGGTTCCCGACTTGCAACTCGCCGGCCTAATCCATTGCCCGAGTCGCTCTAGATCGATTCCCGACTTGCGACTCGCCGGCCTAGTCCATTGCCCGAGTCGGTCCAGATCGGTTCCCGACTTGCGACTTGCCGGCCCAGTCCATTGCCTGAGTCGCTCCAGATCAGTTCCCGGCTTGTGACTCGCTGGCCTAGCCCATTGCCCGAGTCGCTCCAGATCGGTTCCCGACTTATGACTCGCTGGCCTAGCTCATTGCCCGAGTCGCTCCAGATCGGTTCCCGGCTTGTGACTCGCTGGCCTAGCCCATTGCCCGAGTCGCTCCAGATCGGTTCCCGACTTGCGACTCGCCGGCCTAGCCCATTGCCCAAGTCGCTCTAGATCGGTTCCCGACTTGCGACTCGCCGGCCATAACTTCGTGCCGCACCAAACCGATTATCCGACCTACGACACGACGGCCTCGCCTCGCTCGGCCCAGGCCGCCCGATCAGTAGTCTCGGCCCTTCCCGAGGCGCGGGGCGCTGCTCCTCCAAACTGCCCCATGACGAGCAAATCCAGGTTCCACTCGCAAGCAATCAACACAATCGTAACGTTCCGACCCAGGCACGCCCCTCGGCCCTTTAGGGACCCCACGACGTGCCTTAACGGGGGGAGGGGGGAGAGAAGTGATAAGACATATTTTCCCCCCAAGACACATCACAGCCGATGCCACACGCCACGTCAGAATCCGTACCCGAAGGCATCGCTCGACACGTCTCGTCCCAATAATCCCGGGACGGCACCATCCCCACACGCCAAATCAGAATCCGTACTAAGGCACTGTCCAGTGCGTCCACCACGCCAGCCCACGTACGACCGACCCTCTTACAACAATATAAAGACCTCGGACTACCCTCCGGACCGGGGGGGGGAAAGGGAGGAAAACAATCAAATAAACCACTGACTTACTCGTCGGAGGGACCAAAGTCGGGGATCACCCGATGAAGGCTATTTTTACAGGAAAGTGACCACTCACGTCACGCGAGCGTCCCAACCTCGAAAGTCGTCAACCGATGTTCCCGCGGTGAGCCATCAACCAACAGGACTTGGTCAGCCTCGACAACCAGCTCAGCCGATAGGAGACTCCCGACATTGACCCGTGGACTAGGCTGTAGTGACTCGCCAGCTACGACACATTTGTTCACCAACAGCACGTTTAACAAGAGTTTCCCGTTCATTAATAGTATCTCAGTTACATATGCATAGACAACACAGATCGAGAAGAAGGGACTTGATATGCTCTCATGTCCATCGCTACTACACTTATGTAGGTAGGCACGGTAAGCTCGAAGCTCCAGCTCTTAAGCAGCACTCTCGATGCTCATGTGCTGCGCCTCTTGCTTTGGCAGTCCCCCAGTGTTTGCTTTCTGCAATTAGAGACGTGTTCAATTGATCGATCACTTTGCATATGCAACCAAGGAGAGTTTAGTGTGACAGAGAGGAACACAGATCACTCACATTTGCTTCCATTTGTTCCAGTTTACTCAGCTTGGCAAAAATGTTGCTGTAGAATTTGGCGTCTTTCTTGTTGTACTCTTTCACCTTCTCCTTCAGGATTTTGTACTCCATCTTCACATCTCTGAGTACCAGGAACCAGAAATGTCGTTGATTACATGAGCTACAACCTGTCGCTCATCGAACAAGTGAGACAGACATACCTGTTGTCAGGGTCTATTTCAAGTGCTTTCTTGATGTCCTGCTCTGCCAAATCCAGATCACAGAGATGCATGTAGGCCTGCGCCCTCCTGTACAAAGCCTTCACGTTTGTGCTGTCAACATCCAGCACCTGAATTTTATCCATTCATTGACACAAGATCAGCTCATTCTTGGTGTCAGGCTGCCAAAATGAGGAGAACTCAACACAGTGACAAAACTATCTCCTACCTTTGTGCAAAGCTTCTCTGCCTGTTTGTAGTCCTTCAGCTTGAGTTTGCAGGCAGCATTGTTGAGGTTGCAGGTCACTTTTAGCACCTTGGATTGTTTCTTCTCCTCATCACTGAATGAGCTGTCATACTCTATGTATTTAGCAGCCTGTGCCCCAGTCAGAAATTTTCAGTATGTTCATCATATGCATAGCTAATAAGTAATGCTTAGTAAATTTTACAGCATTTCACATAACAATTTAATGCTAACAGGTGATTTACCTTTTCATATCTCTTGGAGGCCCTGGCATGCTTGCCTAGTTTGAATAATGCATTGCCTTCTTCTTTCTTCTTCCCAGCTGCTTCAATTTTCTCTGCAGTATTCAGGTCCCATGATTCTTTTTCCTGAAGGTACAAGAGAGAAGGTCTATTAGTTTTGGATGACAAGTCCAATAAGAAACTGTAGAAGGTGAGAGAAGCCAAGGAACACCAACCAACCTTTACAAAGGATACAAGCTCGATCTCATAGTGAACAGTCGAATTTGGAGGAACCACAGCAAGATCCTGCTTTGACTCCACACGGTTGAACGCAAGCTCAGGTGGAATTGTGACAGAGGCAATTTCTCCTTTTTTCATTGACATCACGGCTTGATCTAATCCTTCAATTACTTGCTCTGTTTACCACAGCCAACACCTGATTTGTTAGCATCATCCGACAGCTATACGCAAACATTCTTCTTCGACCATCGGAACAAAATGCATTACCTTCATCTGTCTTGAACTCGAATGGCTCATCACCATCATGTCCCTTCTTCACAAAGACAGTTCCATCATCCAGTTTTCCGATCAATTTAACTGTCAATATCAAAATTGAAGCGTTGAGTTAAGACAACCAGGACACCTTCTAGCACAACCAGCATAACATGTGACAGAAAAAATCTCACCTTTGACGACGGCACCATCATTTGGGCGTTCATAGCCTTCTCCCTCTTTGAGAATCTTCTTG
The DNA here is from genome assembly GCA_001649415.1 of Musa itinerans. Taxonomy (NCBI): domain Eukaryota; kingdom Viridiplantae; phylum Streptophyta; class Magnoliopsida; order Zingiberales; family Musaceae; genus Musa; species Musa itinerans. The sequence continues at coordinate 23,569 of LVTN01000134.1, forward strand.
ATGATATTCTTATCATTACCAATTTCTGTCACGGTTTTCCAAGACACCAGTTCTAGTTCGATATGAAGAGTTGCATTTGGAGGAACGGCACCTTCATCACCAGAAGCTTGCCTCCCGTCTTCACCAAAGGCATCTGCAACCAGAAGTGACACCATCGTTAGCATGTGGCCTCATCAATGCAGGTATAGGGTAAAAGATTCTCTTAGTCTTCTTAGGTTCAATACTCACATTGTGGCTTTACTGTGAGTAGAACCTTTTCACCCTTCTTCATAGTCTTCACAGCTTTTGACAGCGCAGGGCAGAAATATCCTGGTCCAAGAAACACCTATATGTGAGATCACACTCAGCAACGAAGTAGAAAATCGAGATTAAGAGAAGAACGTATACTGACCATCTCTCAAAGTGAACTCTACTCCTTCGGATTTGGAGACCACGGTTCCATCTTCAAGCCTTGCCTCATACCTCACTGCATGAATATAGAGAATCATAATTAGAAGCTCCTGTAGGAAGTATGACAACAACAAGCAGCCTGCAAGAAAGCAAGTATACCTAGAACTTCATCTCGATCCTTCGGATTGTCCCATTTGTCTCCATCAGTCAATATTTTCTTGAAGATACCTCCATCTTTGCATATGTCTTTCACACTGGTCCAGGAGAGCAGCTCAACATCGAACTGAAGAGTTGCATTGGGAGGAATAGTGGGAGGGGAGCCAGAGGCACCATAAGCCAGCTCCGGTGGAATGGTGAAGATGGCGTTCTCTCCCTTTTTCATTGTCTTAATACCTTCATCCCATCCCTTGATAACTTGGCCTGAAATAAGGAAGAGAGTAGTAAGATCACCATTCATTGATCGTTCTGCTTGCACAGATCAACTAAGAGAAAGCAGTCGTTGTGCATATCTTGTCCTACATCATTTATCTTCACGAAATCACAGAGGATGTAGCATAAACTTCGAAATTAAGCGGAGCAATTCAATTATTGCCATCAATCTTATTCTGTAGTGAGCATTAATTACAACAACAGGTAATTTCTAAAGTATACCCACTCAAATCCGCTAGAAATCTCAGAAAAAGAGGAAAAGAATTCATCACCTTGGCCAAGATTGAACCTGAAAGGAGTCCCGCGATCACGACTGGAATCGAACTTAGACCCGTCGAGCAAAGTCCCCGTGTAATGCACTGCGCCAAAGCTCAAACTTTTAGCACTAAAAACACTAAACTGCAACCACCGAAAGGCCGCAAAGATGGGGTCTTTCTTTACCTTCGACCTCGTCGCCAGCCTCGGGGCGGTCCCATCCCTCCCCTTCCTTGACGAGCTTCTTCCTAAGCCCCTGCTTCCCGATTTCCTTCTCCTCTCCGACCTTGAGAGTCGGGATGTCGTCATCGAGATCCATGGGGTCCTCATCCATCATCTCCTTGCCCACTGGGAGGTCGAAGTCCTCATCCATCTCTACGGCTCAAGAAGACACCAAACGCTATTATACAGAGAGAAAGAAAGGGAATGCGGCAAAGCCGAGATGCCCACAACGTGTTCGAGATCGAGGCTGCGAGCGCAATGCTATAGGAGAATTGGAGGGAGGAGGGGTTTAAATAGGGCGGGCAATCGGGTTCTGGAGAGTTCCCGGGGAAGAAGATAATTAAAGAAAGGATGCTTCTAGAGAGGCTCGGGCCTTCTTCTAAGCGCTTTGATTGACATGTGGCATCGTTCTAGACAATTCTCTTCTAACTCTTACTAATTAGAATTAATATGACTCATATGCATCTTAATCTTATTTTCTAATGTTTGGCACATATAGACATAAAGAGAAGCAAATTAATTATTATTTGCTTTTAGCTTGAACAAAATGAAGTTCGATATATATATATATATATATATGGGGCCCACTTTGGGGCTAGTTGTCAAGTGGGTTAGGGATTGGATCGGGCCATGCTAGGCTTGAGGTTGGATTCGACTGGTCGGATTATTGGGCTAATAATGGGCCTTTTGGGCCGCATCATGATTCCCCATCAATGTGGTTTTCTTGATTCCGGCTTAATCCACAGCAACATATAATAATTTCATGTATTGTTGTCCTTATGAAGGGGATGTGCATTTTTATTATCATAGTACTATTAAATACTGGCTGAAGGAAAAAGAAAGGGAAGATATAACATTTGAACTTACCATAATAAATATTTTTAGTTGGCTGACCATTAATCCTATGATAAATGCTTTAACAAGATGAGACAAAACTAGCTTTTGATTAGCAAAAATAATTTAAAAAAAAAGTAAAAGGAAATGGTGTTTTGATATTGGCAGTTTGATCCAGTTCAAACACTTCATGTGGTTGTGGTCATTAATCTACAGAATCCAATTTCTCATGCCTTGAGGGCTTTCTAGATAGAATTTAACATAGGATACTTGAGTACAGTAATTTTCATGTTTTTGAGGCAACAAAATAAAATCACTATTGTGCTTTACAGCACAACTATTGGGAAATTCACATTGTTCATCCTATTATTAAAGTTCAGAGAATCCACCAAGATAGCAATAGATCAGTCTCATGTTTGATTTGTCATCCAAATGGGTATATATAAAACAATACAAACATTTGGGAATTTCTATAGAGTCATTTGTGATGTCCCTATCTGAAAGATATCAATTTTGTTCCATATATGCTGGTCATTAGTGAATTTATAGGATTATCTTTGATAGAACAGATTCTTTTAGGTGGTGATTACAAACTGTTCTTTTTTTGCATCTATTATGTGGAATTTGATATTTAATGATTAGTTTAGTTCAGGCATAACCCTGAGATAAAAATAATTGCTTGATGGAGGACAATTATCCAAATTGCAAATAGATAATATTGTCCTATACATCTTGATGGATGAGATAGAAAGCTACCTGTTGACATTTATTCACTTCCTTTCTCAAGTATCCCACTGTTGTTATTAATATTTTATTTAATGAAAAACTATATGTAATACTTTTATATCATAGTTCAGTAATTTGGAATATTTGTGCATAAATCTGCAAAATGAAGCAAAAGTCTAAAATATCTGCAATTTGTGTGTAAAAGCTCATCCATAAGGCATCAGTTGGAAGCTTTTTAGTCTTGAACAATCATTTTGTTGGCTTTAATTTAACTTTGAATAACTGTTATTAATTGATTGATTCCAAAAAGAATAACTAAATCACTAATCAACTAAGTACTAATAAAAAAAAATTTGGTGCATTAATTAGAAGTAAAGGTAGCTTTGGATTCCTTGCTAAGCAATCAAAAGTTGAAGTTATGTCAGTGTCATTGATTCTTTATTTCAATGCCTTAGATTCCCCCACAAGACAATACAAGAAACCTTTAGGTTTGAAAACCACAAGTCAATATATCCTACTAAAAGTACAGATTTATAATCTTACTGTATGCTTGCAATGATGTTGATGTTGAGGGAATGAATCCTTCCCAATGCACAGATCAAATGCTCTTTTGGCATATTGAATTATGAGAATCCACTGTGTAGATTTCTGTAGCAGCATTTCCATTATGGACTTAGAATTGACCTATTTTTTGTTTTCTGCAGAGTCTCTTCCAGAATTGTCTTTCCCAACCTTTTTTTTCTCTCTTGATTATTTGTTGCATTTTTGGTTTTCTGGTGTCCTGCATAAATTATAAGAACATCAAAACTAGGAAAATTTTACATCATTTTCTAATCATCAGTTGCTCATATAAATCATATTCCAAACAGAAACTACATAATATCACCATCTTTTGTCAATCCCAATTCTTCCTGACCATTGGAGGTTTGTCATTGTTGCAGACACTGAACAACTTACCTTTCCAATGTGGATTTCTGCATTATATTACCAACTTTGATCTCCATTGGATTCCCAAACATTTCATGATGGCAACAATTCAGTCATGATTAGATGGCACCAGGTAAAAGGAAATCTGCACACATATTCTTGAGTGCCAGAGATTGCATTATGTGGTGATGCTTCCACTTAGTGTGCACTGCAAGGGCAGTGAGTGCTCTCTGCCAAGTTTGTGACAATCATGTCAACTGAACAGACCAATCATCAGTTCCATCTGCTAATGTACTGTTTACTCTATCAGATGCAGGAATAATACTGTACCAATGATCAACTTGCTTTGGGTAGTGTCTCCAACCATGCCTTCTCACTGATGAGTCAAAGCTTAGTTCCCTGCTTTTTGGCACCTTCTAAAAATTCTATGGTTCTTTGTCCAAAAAGCTACTCCCAGTGCACCAGCTTTACTCAGGTTTGAATTCTGAACCATAGAAAGCTGAATAGCTGATGTCTTGTCCAACAATGTTGGACACACTATAAAAGTGGTGGATATCAAGAAAAGTTACAACAGTGAAGTTCATAAAGAGCTGACAGAGAACACAAGGCAACCAATCTGCTACACTTGTTTGTAATCTGACCTATACAACAAAATGATAATTGGCAACAGCTAATATGTCTTCAAATGTTCCAAATTGAGTTTGTCATGAATTAATACCTAATAGTTTAATAGATGTTCTTTTTTTTCAAACTTAAGTCAAAAGATTGGATCAATTGATTTGATTATCAATAGTTAAGGTATTTACTAGTCAAACTAGATGAGGCCTTCAACCTTTATCAAAGAAGTAGTCTAATATGTTACTCTCAGACTGATGTTTTAGATATAAAATTTATCGAATTAAACTCTAAATTTCAACCTTTGCTAAATGAGTCTGTTATTTTGTATAAGATTTATTAGGTAAAATTTTGAATCCTCTTTTGATGAGTAAGTCTAATACACTATCATCAAGCAAATATTTTAGGTACAAAATTTATTAATCAATTTTTAAATATCAACCTTTAATAAGTGAGCTCGGTATATCGTACGCCAATGGTTTGGATGTAAATTTTGTTTTATAAAACTACGAATCCTCAATCTTCGATAAGTAAGTCAGATACATCATCATTAGGCCAATGTTTTAGATGCAGCCACCCATGCTTCACTCACTATAACAATCAAGGCGTGAAAATCCTCAATCTTTGATAAGTAAGTTTGATACATGCCAATGTTTTAGATGCAGCCACCTATGCTTCACTCACTATAACAATCAAGGCGTGAACATAGGAATTTGGAAGCAAACTTTTTGTTTGATCTAGCCATCATGATTGTGCTTATGTTTTCAACAGAACTAGTTGGATGATTGAAAGAGGATCTAAAGCACTTCACTCATGCTCTTTCACACATCACAATCGAATCCATGGAAAAATTGGTCACAGTTCAGCATTCAGTGGGATCAGCCCTAGATTTTCCACTATATGTCTCAATCTTGCTTGGATGCAAACCATTCATCAACTTGGTACTCCACTCTCCATCTCTGCTATCGCATTCTGCACCTTTTCAGAGTAGCAGTGTTCTTCCCACAACCTGTTGTGACAGTAGGCAATATTAGCTATAGCTGATGTTTCCATAGAGAACAAATCACAGAGTTGCCAGTAATTCAAGGTTGACAGAAGAATATATGCCTTACATTAATTGAAACATGATGTCTTTATTTCACAAAATCTTGACTATGAGCCAAACAATGTACTGCTAGCAATCAAATCTATGCAGATCAAAGAGGTTCATGTTGAATACCAGGAATAGTAAGTAATTGTTCTAGTTAATTAGCATGATCATTTTCATAGTGTGATATTATTACTAGCTTACAAGTAATAGGTAGCCATCCTACTTGGTTAATGACATGAAATTTCTACAATCACCATGCTGACATTTATGTATGCAGCTCATGGAAATTAATTCTTTTCTAACATGCTGCTGCATTTTCCCAGTTTTGTTATAGATGTAAAGTTATAATTGGATTTCTTTTGCTGTAAAATTAAAAAATCAGAGACAGGAGTGAAGGATTTTACAAGCAAATGCTCAGCTAATGGATCACTAGGTAGAACTATGCATAGGTGTTCAATAAAACATGAAAAATATAGCTGATAAGGTCATCTAAAGCCTGCTAAGTGAAGGAAGTGCATATGAGTTGGGACTATCTAAACTCCTTTATCAACATGCTTAGTCTGTAAGGAAACATTAGAACAACCTTCTGGTGATCTCTTAGTAGGACATCCATCAGATTGTCATTGATAACAAAGAAACACTAATCAAGTGACAAGTGTCTTGTGACTTCAAAATCTGTGACTCTTTTGGATTAGTGCAACAGGGATGGCAGAAGGCATAAAGAAAGAGCAGAGGGGACATGGATTGTGTTGTTTGCTTCCAGTGTGCTTGATGCCATCCATCCCTTGGTTTGGATATCTCGTAAAGAAGAAAAGCAACCCTTGTTCTTTAAACATTGAGGGAGGCATGCAACCTAGCAGTAACCTCCTCTCCTCTCCTCTCCTTCCAACCCAGAAAAGTCTTGCTTTTAAGGCTATGGTTATGTAGTTTTAATGCTACTGATGACATTTCTATAGTGTTATTGTGATGGTAGGATTCCATTTCAAAGCTCAGAGGATAAAAGAAAGAAAAGATAGGATAGAAAATTGATTGGCACAGATCTCTAAGCCAACAAAACATGGAAAAGAAAGAAAAGCAAGAAGATATGCCATTATTAAAGACTAAGGATGGTGACATTTGGGTGTTCTTGGTGGATTCAGTGTCATCTTCATGTGTGTGCTTGGTAGGAAGATAGTTTTATATGGTCGTGTACTGTACAGTATGCATGTAGCTTGAAATCTATACTGATACATGTATGCCAAAGAGGTAAACTCGACTGTGGAATATGTAGATGAACTCTCAGGTTGGAACCAAACCTATGTGAATCTGTTGTCTGTCCCAGCAAACTCATTAAAAGATCAAGCACTAGCAAAGGCAAGGGTGGGTGACAGCTTGTCCCGAGAAAGAATATGGATTTGGTGCCCAACCCATCATCCATGAAGTGTTGCTTTGTACTTGCTGCAACCTGATGAACATGTGGTTGTTATCTACCAAATTGGCTTTGATCCAATTTGTTCATCTAAGGTCTTATGATGTGAGTTTGCTCAGTGCATTTGCCGCCTATGATACCACTTTTAGACTTAGAATTGGAGTACAATGTCTGTGTAAAGAAGAAGATGGAAGAGAGTAAAAGGCCAAAGGAGACACTGAGACTGTTCACTGCATATAAAATTAAGAAGACAGCATTTTTATTTTCTTGCAGATAGTGAGGTCAAAACAAGAGATTAACCTTTTAATATTTCCAGTCGGCTGATGTAAACATAAAGAAATCGGCGCCTCGGGAATCGGTGAGATATTAAAATGTTAACTAGAAAATGTTTGATATATTTTTTATCTTGATGATTGAAGTAGTAATATATTGAGGTGTCAACTCAGAAGAAAAATGAAGGCTAAAACAGTGTGCCACTGAGTTTGTTCACACATGGTTGCTAATAAAACAAGAGATGGAAGGAAGAACATTGTAGACATTTATCTCCTCTACTCATGTGAGGCTAAAATGATGAACTGTTTGGGTGGAAGGGAAACTTGGTTGGAAGTATGTGTTTGGTTTCTGAGTAGATTTCATGGCTAGCAGTCACCTAGAAGCTTGGCAATCACATATTCAGAAGAAAAACAAGACAAGAATAAACTTGAAATTATCTTTATGTGTTTGGTGATTTTTCTGAATGAGATTTTGGAGGTAATCAATTCCAATTGTGCAGTTTGCAGTCATAGAAAACAAAGAAAAACTTGTCTTTGCAGGCAGAATGCATCTTTCCTTCAATTTCTATCTGGTCCTAACCTTGTTCTACCTTTACAGGTAGAAAGTCTATAGAACTGGATACTTACCATGAGGACCTTGAATATCAAACAATATTTGAGAATAACTAATGGTTAAATCATCAAAATAGAATTTATATTTCGATAGATTATGCATTTCAACATTTTAAATTTGTAGGTAACTTCTTTGGCAACCAGTTGGAAGCTGAGGAAAATATTTTTGTCAGAGCTGCAGTCTCCCTGCTGTGGTCAAACTATCAGGTAATCAGATCAATCATGAATTGGATCTTTGTTGAAGACAACAACTTTTCCTCTTTATAATACAACCTAAGAATGGGAGTATCAAAAACACAACTTGCAGCAGAGAAGAAAAGGCACCACCACCACAATTCACTCTAATCATTAAGCCACCATGATTCTTTCTGCCTCTGATTCAGATTTGAGAACTCAGAAACTCAGTAGAAAGAAGCCCAGAAAAGCATCCATCCTTTCTTCCTCTCTCTCTCTCTCTCTCTCTCTCTCTCTCCCCAAATATTTCTTTAATGAATGTCCCATCTGTGGCAAGTGTACAGAAACATTGGCTTCTTTATCAGCCTCTAGAACTCACAAACACATGAACCTAAACATTTCAATCATTGAAGGCCATGTTATCCTACCCAATGGTGAGGCAATTCCAACATAGACTGACTTACTGAGTCATTCAGGCATCACAGAGCATCTTAAAAGCTTGAATTCAAGTGAATAAATAAGCTCTTGCATATATTATTAAGAGTGCTGATAGGGTGAAGAGAAAAGAGGAGTGGTGGTTAGATCTTGACTTCATGTGGTGTCCATTCATTCATGTCATATTTCTCTCATACTGTCTGCAATGAACAGTTGCTCCTTTCAGCAGACCAGAAGCAGGCATGTTATAAATAATTGCTTCTTAAGCCAGTCATTTGCTTGGTGCCTCCTAACCTAAAAGAATTATGTATATATGTTAATCACTGTTTTATATGACTGACAACATGTTAAACTATTCCCCCTCCTCGCTTAACCGCGTAATTGTTTTGGTCTTAGTTGCCATTATAGAGTTGTTGATTCTTCTGCTGCAGATGAGTTGTAAAAAATACAGCCTGAAACAGGGTTTCATACTGTACTTTTCTGCTCTTATGCATGCCAACTATCTTAAGAATTTAACATTGAACTAACTCACATATTTAGTGTGCAAACATAAAGTAGAGCCATTGTTCAGCATCCAAGCAATAAAATTCAAAAGTCTTATTTGTTTCTTCTGAGGATTGATTTGGGTGGCTGAAAAGACTCAATTTCATTATTCCTTGTGCATGGAAAGATTTAGACCAACATAAAGTCATGCTTTTTGGTGTTGATTTCATGAACTAAAAGAGAACAAGAGATGGAGATATCTGTATGAGATGGCATGCTGTAGCTATGTAGGAAAGTGATGGTGTTTATCCATTCTGTTGTGATGACTTGTTGCCCTTCTCAAACCAAGTGTTCTTGCAGCCTTGATAAGATAGCAACAACACACTCTTTTATTGCCATGGATGAGAAGGCACAACAGCCTTAACTAGTCCTGCAAATGTAGGTGAGTCAAAGATCTCAATGTGGATTGAAGAACACTTTCAAACGAGTTGGAGGGATGCTGCCTATCTTACCAAATTGCCACCTAACTAATCAATTCATTGCAAGAATTCTGTAATGTCAAAGTAGATGCTACAACTTGCAAATGAATCAGTATAATATTTTGTCCCAAACACCATATTCTTTTTCTTAGAAAAAATTAAATAGAAAAGAAACACTCTTCTCAAAAATACATTTAGCAGTTTCTATCCCAAAGGAAAGAAGTTTCTCTTCATAACCAAGGAAATTTTCCCCTAAATAAATATTTGATCTTTCTAAATAAATAATTTACAGTTAGAAGCAAAGCCAAATGATTTGGAACAAGGATGTGTTTTAGATGTTGTGATTTAAGGTGTAATAATATTATGGACAGTAAAAAAAAAAAGTATAGAGTTATCCAAGATATAGATGTCCAATTAACAAATCCAAAATCATAATTGAAGCTTACATAACAAACAAGAATGCTCCAAAGCAAACATTTGATTGGTCTAATGATGGATATGACCTACCTAAAGAACACAATCCTACAAAGAAAAATACCACAATTATTAGAAGCCTACTCTTGGATGTAGTAGAGGGGTGCACAGCCCAGCATGGACTTGTTGTACAAAAATCCATAGGATCACAGCAATTATGTCAACCAGATTTTGACTTTTACTTCCAAATTTGATATGAGCAAAGCTCACACTTGAACAGTTTGACAATTTTATTTATAATCTTTTTTGAAGGATGAAAAGTTCAATAAATCTGATATTGACTAGAAAAAACAAAACAAATTAGGACCGAAAAATTTGACCGGTCAACAAAACGAAATACCGGTTGATTCGAGCTAACCCATTTTTAAGTTTGAAGAGATTTAATATTTGATGCTATCAATTCCCGTATTGTTTATTGTCATATAATAATTTTTTTTTAAAAAAAGGAATCATACTTATTTAACCTTTGATGCTTCGAAATCACTCTTGACTTTTTACCCTCTCAATCCAATGATTGCTTGAGGAAATTTCACCTTGGTTTTGATTAACAATGGTTTGGGGTGGCAAATAGGAGGGGATGCCTGATTTATTTTAATCCACTGGAGTCCAATCAAATCAAATTGTGTTTCCTTTTGCCTCCACCAGCATGTGATTGTGCACATCAATCCAAAGGCACTGGCAGTATAATATGATTGAGGACACTGATTTCAAGGATTAAACAACAAGAAGTTGGTGAATGAATGCCTCAAGCTTTTCCAGGTAGCAGACAATTTCCAATAATTCTTTTTCCTTTTTCATCAACATATCTTGCATCTTCCTGTAACCTCCACTCTGGCAAGCATTAACAAAACCAATGGAAGCTTGGTTTGCTCCAAATCAAATGAAGCATCTTCCCAACCTCTGGCATGGCTCTCTGCTTGATCTCTCAAGCAGGAGCTGGTTGTGGACACAGAAGGCTCATCTGTCTCATCTTTCCCAGAAAGCAGAAACTCTCTGTGCTGGTTTCAGCACTGCTCACTCTACTGCTTAACACTGTGGGTTCAGAACTCTTGAACAGAGCAACTGTGAGTTGTGGTGGGTCTTCAGAATCACAATTGGCAATGTAGAGAACTCCATAAAAGTCACTGTTATAATCACAACAATTCCCACAAAAGTGTCATATACATAAAACACATTTGTTCTGCCAAAAGATATTGCAGCTATGCATAGCTACATGTTCGATGGAATAACAAGAGAACGATCAGCAGCTGTTCATAAAGTTCATCATGTCCACAGAGAAGAGGAACAGCTTCTCCAATGTCAGAAATAAGATCCAGGAATTGTGGATCCTATTAGTTTGAACATTAGTAGATGAGGGAACTCTTAATAAACAGGTTAGGAAGGCCATTGTCCGAGATTTCTCACACTCAACCGGACAGCATTTCCAACTCTTGCAGCTTGCAAGCACTCCCAAGAGCAGCAGCAGAATAGGATGGAAGATGAGATATGATGACTTTGGGAGTTCTCTTCCTCAAAAGTAATGTCTCCAAACTTGGGACATTTATCAATCTTTCTTGTGATTTGGAACTTGTTTCCCTCTTCCTCAAAGTAATGTCTCTTTCCCTTGTCATACAAAGAGAAATAACTAGAGACAGACTCCGAGCTTAAGAACTTCATTGTTAATCTCCCTCTCTCTCTCTCTCTCTCTCTCTCTCTCTCTCTCTCTCTCTCCACCCAATACTGAGCTGATTCCCATAAAACGTTTTTACTGGCAGAGGGGCACACACGGCTCCTCCGCTGGCGTCCAACGCCCGGCATCACCGTCACCGCCCATTGCGGTACCTTCCTTGCTTCATCTATCTATATATACCCAAAGGTCAACAACTCTACCTTTCTCCTTCTCTTCTGTTCTCTTCCCTTGCTGCCTCTGACATTGATCGTTTGTTCTTCCACGCTCTGTCGCTCTTTTCTTTCGAATCCTCCTGCTTAAATCCCACCTTCACCCACTTTTCCCGCGTCTCGCTTCAGTTTCGCTGCTCGAGAATGGAAAAGGAGCGATTTTTTGGCGTCAATTGGCAGTCCATGGACGCTGGGATGCCGCCGGAGATGAACTCCGGCGCTGCCGCCGCCGACCAGTTACCGAATTCCTTCCTCAACCTCGGGTGGGAGCAGCCGATGCACCACGACGCCCACTTCGAGTCGGCACTGAGCTCCCTCGTCTCGTCGCCTTCGTCCAACACTCCGGCCGGCAACGACAGCGTCATCATCGGTGAGCTCATCGGTCGGCTCGGCAGCATCTGCAACTCCGGGGAGGTGTCCCCGCCGTCGCGATACCAAAGCGCCAACACCTCGTGTTACAGTACGCCGCTGAATTCCCCCCCAAAGCTCAACCTTTCCGGCATGGATCACCAGCAGCAGGGCAGGGGAGGCGTACCGGTGCCCGGGAATCAAATGGCGGCCGGTAAATTCTCGTCGTTTGCCGCCGACCCAGGATTCGCAGAGAGAGCCGCGAGGTTCTCTTGCTTTGGGGGGAGGGGTTACGCGGGGCTCGGCGGCCAGTTCGGGCTTCCGGAGGCTGGAAAGCTGTCGAGGGTCTCAAGCAGCCAGTCTCTGAAGGCGGTGCAGATGGGAGCTTCGGACAATGGCAAGGAGGTGCCAGTGTCGGAGCCAGAGAGACCGGTGACGGAGACGAGGTCCAAGTTTGGTGGCGAAGCGGAGTTCGGCAACAGCCAGGAGGCATCGTCGGTGTCGGACAGGATGACGGCGGTTGGTGCGGAGAACAACGCGAGGAAGCGGAAAGCAGCTTCCAAAGGCAAAGCAAAGGGGGCACCTTTATCTTCCTCCAACATGAATCCTCCCAAGGTAGTGTCTCAGAATCCACTATTGCACTGAGTTTGGCAGCCAATTTAGTACTTAAAAGCGAAAGAATTCTCCAACTGCAGCCGAGCGACGGGGAAAATTCTGATGCAAAGAGATGCAAACCAGCTGAAACCGATGGAGCTGAGGCCGTCAAGCCAAAGACGGAGGAGAACGGCGATGTCGGTCGGAAACAGGGCGAAGAGGGCAATGCCAAGCCACCGGAGCCGCCAAAGGACTACATCCATGTCAGGGCGAGAAGAGGGCAAGCCACCGACAGCCACAGCCTAGCGGAGCGGGTACCGAAAGAACCCTTCTCTTATAGTGATCCTCTGCTCTTAGCTTCCTGTTTTCATGACTGTGTCTTCTTCCTTGTTCTACCAGGTCAGAAGAGAAAAGATCAGTGAGAGGATGAAGCTTCTGCAGGATCTTGTGCCAGGTTGCAATAAGGTAGATTTTGATGCTTTGTTTGTTTGGTAAATCATGATCAGTTCTTGCTCCAAAATTGAAGTTTTGATGCCTCCAAATAGGTAACTGGCAAAGCACTAATGCTCGATGAGATCATCAACTATGTGCAGTCATTGCAGCGGCAAGTCGAGGTAAGAACCATAAAAGACAGTCACAGTCACTTGTTACCTCCCTTACGAAACTGGTTCGTCATCTCAGCTTATGCAATCTGGTTTCAGTTCTTGTCGATGAAGCTGGCCGCCTTGAATCCCCAGCTAGATTTCAACATGGAGGCTCTCCTCCCAAAAGATGTAAGCTTGTGCATTCTCTTTGATAGTTCATCCCTCGAATTTGAGTTTTGACTGACCTTATATTGCCTTTGTCATTTAGATGCATCAAGCGCTTGGACAATTGCCGCAGCAAGTCTATCCATTAGACATGGCAAGCACAGCCTTCTCATATGCTCAGCAGCCTCAGGGGACTCCTCTCCAGAGCATTGTCACGAATAGTCTCGATGTGCAAGGATCCTTGAATCCGTTAGAGTCCTCCCTACGACGGCCCCCCACCATGCAACTACCTCGTCTCGATGGATTCACAGATGCCACCTCTCAGGTAATGATGTTGCCATCGAATGTAGCCATGAACTGGATGTGCTGAAAGAATTAGTTTATGATCAAAGCAATGTTGGTCTGTTTCAGCTTGGAAATCTCTGGGAGGATGACCTCCAGTACGTTGTTCAGATGGGCTTGGGGCAGAGCCAGGGGACTGCATTCTCCTCCCAAAGTATGCCTGTGGAGTGAATCGAAAGACTACGTTAACTCACAAGATTTTAAGAAAATTTTCGTGATGTGTACAATAGATGCAGGCAAAAATGACAAGTTACGTAAAGATCGAATTATGCTTGTATGATTTCATAGTAAACTAGAAGCCTTTTTGTATATAATTACCGAGACACTGGTGTCGAACAGCACCTAGAGCTCTGAACTAACAGCATTAGGTCCGAGTGCAGAATTCTGTGACAATTTCTTCTTGCCTCAGGTATGAGTTTGTAACAGGGTGAGACTAAGAGCGAGAGCAAGGATGCAGAAATGATTCAGTATGGCAATGCTATTTTGTATTATCATTATGATAAAACTATCAGTTACCGATTAATGAAATTGTTGGTTGTCGAAACTTTTACCTTCCTTCTTGTGCTTCTCATGATCTCTGTGGACAAAGTTTAATCATTTTAAGAGAACTGCTTCAGTTTGAGTTAGAAAAATGGATGAATTAACAGTTGTTAGGGGATACTACTGGTTTCTGTCAACTCTCGAGGATGAAATGAGATGTGAACAGTTTAGTACTACCTGTTTGAACTGGAAGAAGATCATAGATCAAATGGAATTTGGAACTTCTCCTCTTGCTTGTTTCCTTGGGCCACCTATGCATCCTAGCAACCAAATTGCTTGTCCATCAGCATCCGTGTAAGCTGTCCTCCATTGCTGCAAAAGTAGATGGACCATTTGATGTTGTGTTCCTGTTACCAGTGGAACAGCATCAGATTGGCTAGGTTGGCACATTTGAAGTTGACAAGGATCAATGAATTGTCATAAAATTGAATCATTATGGCTCTACAGTTCACAGAAGAGAGTAGCAACTTAGCTGGAAGCCATGGTGGTTTAAATTTCTTGCAGCAGCAATTTTGAAGTGTCTGCTCTATCAAAGCCTGCCTTCATCATCACTTCTTTTTCTTGTCTTGTTGGTTGTGAACATCCATTCGTTTCTTGTGAAGGTGTGTGTGATGGTAACCTCTTAAACGAAGACTAAGTTTTAGCCACTCTGGTCTGAAAGACCCAATAAGTATAAAGATATTGGAAGGTCATATGTCATTAAACCTTGCTGACCTCTGATTTGGACTAGCATCCATTTGTTGTTCTGGTGCTTTTTCCTGTTGGAAGCCGTGCTGATGGAACCAACATTTATGGCTGTCCTCTTTGTTTCTCAATTGATTTTGCACAAAACTTGAGCTTCTTAACACTGAATCATTTCTTTCAGTATTTGGTACATTCTTCTCTGTTTTTTTTCTCACCAATGCAACTAAATATGCAGGATGAATTTAAAGGTTACCAAATCAAAGAAAAAGAAATATGATAATTATGCAGTCCATTGAGTAGGATATCATTAGCTCCAGCTCCCATTGATGGTAGGTATTTACTTTCTCATCTCATTGGCTTCACCAACCACCCTAATCAGTGAACATGTTACATGCCTTTCCAACAAACCATCAGTACAACTGAAGCAGCTCAGACTTGCAAGCAATTTGCCTCAACAAATATGGATTTGGACTGCTCATGTCACTCTCTCAATCCTTAGTTTAATAAACTCTAATCCTTTTTCCTTTCTTGTCCTTCACTAATCAAGCACTTGGATGTAGTACTTGAGATCTTGGACCCACTTTACCAAATTGCATCATTGCATCAGGGCATTATAATTAAACCAACTTGGGTGGTTGGGCCATCATTGGTTACAGCTTTTGGAATCATGCTGAAAGCTGCTCTGTATCTTTACCTCTACATTGTTAAGATCCCAATGCCCCCTCACAGTACTTGGATCTGTGAGTGAGTTCATCATCATTTGGCCCTTCAAATGTCATGAGATGAGTCAATAGCTGAATTCAACAGGGTGATGAGGCCCCCAGCTTCATGATCTCTTTGACATTGTAGACTATTTTCAAACCCAGCCCTTCAGTTTACAGAAAACCTAATGAATCTTGTAGGTAGGCTGTCTGCATCAAAAAGATCCATCCCTATAGGAGATATGGACATTGCTTTTGATCAACTTGAAGGCCTTATCAACATCCAAGGCAACTAGGCCGGAAGAAAAAATTGGCCTTTTGTTGGATCATTGCTTTATACTATGATGCGGACCCATGGCATTAATCCATATTGCTAGTAGTTCAGTAACTCACTAGCTTGACTAAGAAATTTTGATCACATTTAGCAGGAAGCATGCTGCATTTGGGCTTAATAATTTGATCTCCCATAAGACATGCTGTAGTGATAAGACGATGATGACCAATATATATTGTGATTAGGTGAAGCATTAACACCAGACAAGAAGCATGGTCATGGTGTGCACTCTTCTCTATCAAGTAAGCTGGACAGTCAACAGTACTAATCTTAATCCCTTCCTAATAAGTCACACAACATTTATATTTATTTATTGTCCACATAGCGGTCCTTATCGCAGATAAGCTGGCTAAATTAGATGCATTGAGTGTTTAAACATCCATCTCAACCAAGTGGCAATGTAACCTACTATCATTGCCCAATTAATTAACATGAAATGTCACAAACAAGTTTCTATTCCATGATCTGGGCACTCTTAATACTACTAATTTTAGGGTGTGGAAATTTTTTTTTTTTCCTTTCGAGCCTATAGATGACTATAAACTAGTTGAAGATTAAGATAATCTCAGATCATTGATATGAGATGCATAAATATGTGCCAGCAACCTAAGAAATTGACTTCCTAAAGGGTTGCCAGATTATCTGCACAAGAGAGTCTGGAGCTATATTTGCCTACTGTAACACCCCAAAAGAAACACACAATAATTAAGTTACAAAGCAATAACATCATCTACCATTGTTCATTTCTGCTGAGCTAACTAGCCTCAGATCTACATTAAGGTTGTTTTCAAATCAAAAAGTGAAGAAATGTTCAGTAATAGGTTGACAGGTAATGAAATAACTGAAGATACGCCACCGAATATAATAGGATTTGTATTGCACCTGGTAGTAAGCACAAACATTGCTAAGCATAAACTCATGCATTACTAGAATTATTAAAAATATGTGCAGATTATAAACTAAAACTAAAACCATAGAACTATACCTGATTATTATTACCGTGCAAGAATGGAAGTTGTTCCAGATGCAATTTCACAGAACTAGCACAATTGGTGAAATCCAGAAACTGTATATAGGAACGATACAGAACATATAAGTGCTATGTTACCAACGTTTGAGGTGTTGTGCAACACTTCTTCTCCTAGTAATACAAACATATTGCTGGGACATCCTTTAAGATTTTCAATATTGTGCTGATCATCACCAGAGAACCATGAATTATAATCTATGGACTCTACTCACAGAAGAGTTCAAACTCCTCTATACAGCTCTACTCACACTTTCCCTGATCAGATTTGGCCACTTCAGAATCATCAAATTCAATGTGTCCAAGGGCTTCTCTTTGTGAACATGATTCTGCAGGTATCTGATTCAGTAAAACAACTTCTCATATCATAATCATTCTTCAACTAATCTATCTCTTGGTTTGCCTTCTCAGTCTCCTCTGCCAATAATGCTCTTTTCTGCAAGATGTATAGTAAAATAAGAAAGGTAAACATAGACAAACTGAAAGCAAAAGACTTATCCTATATGAAATCCACTTATAAAATGTAATTTATCCAAAAGATGATAAAGACAAACATAAAGAGCTTGAAAGCAAAAAACCAATGCAGAAGATAGCTTCTGCTCAGATAAATCCTATAAGAAATTTCCTTTCCAAAACATAGTTATCCAAGAGATGTTTAACCATAATTGACTTCACACCAAAGCTAAATTAACAAGGAATATTCATGAACCACCACCTGCTTACTTTGGTGAGATAAAAGACAATTAATTACATGGTGTTCCATGAAAAGCTTTTCTTAGCTAAGTAGTCCCAATTATAAACCTCAGTTCAGTCTATCACAGTTGAAAATCTTTCTAATCTCCGCAACTTTTGGTATGAAAAGAGAAAATCCAACAAAGCAATTAGTGACAATAAAAGTTGAGTACACAGAAACTGCAGTGGATGCTAGATGCCTCTGAATCTTAACTTCCTAACATTTAAGCAATATGTTACTCTGCTTATCATTCAATAGACTCTAACATTAGCAACCATATCAAATGTTGGCATAGGTTGTAGCTTTTGGATGAAATCAACACTATATGAAGGTCAATGTCACAAATGATTCACAAAGTATGGGTCCTAGGCCAAGGAGCAAGTGAAAAAAAAGATCATGAAAAAGACTAAAAGGTAAAAGCATGGTTCGCCTTATCGGTCCGTACCGGTGTACCAACCAACTATCGGTACGGTATGTATCGAGCTATATCAAGCATACTGACACATGAAACATGGAAGTTTACCAATATATCACCCATACCGGACCACTGTCAGACTTATACGTACTGCCTGTACTGAGCAGTACACTATGGTACAGTTGTATCTTGGGTAAAAGGTATAGTTTCTCTCTCATTATATAGACAGCAGGTATCCATGATACATCTAACTTGATATGTATTGTTTAAGTCCTATGTACTGGATACTTCCATAGAGCATTATGGAGGAATATGCATGTTGCTCTTACAAGAAAGCATAGATGTAATAGCACATTGATTTGCATACGGGCAACTATACTATTGTAAGTGACATCAATCAATAAGTATAATCTTGCCCACACATTCCCACTAGACACCACCAGTGTGAATGTACAGATTTGATATGAATCTTAATGTGAGAATTAATTCACTACGTGCAAATGCATGAAACAGCAAAAGGGAAAAAAAAGTACCTCACCAATTGCAGCAGCTTCCTCTGATCCTTTTAGCCGCACAAGTAGTTCTCTGGCAGTTTGTAGAGCTTCAGCAGTGTCTCTCAGTTGATTGAAGGGTTTTATTTTCATCCTTCCATTGTCACCTTTCCCTTTCTCTTCTGATTTTAAGATTAAAACTTCAGCTGCAGGAGAAGAAATAAACTTTAATTCAGCTCCCTTGATACCAGCTATTGCTGCTGCTCCGATTGCATCCTCAACTCTATTGCTGATTTACTGATTTCTTGAAACAAGTGCAGTATGCTTCTCCTGAAGTTCCACATACTGTCCTAAAATTTGGTTACGATCCTGCATTGTTGTTTGTATTGCCTCTTTCAGCTCCTTGGCACATTTTTTTTTCTCAGGATCAGGTTCTACTTTCAACTTTTCAGCCAAAGAACAACTTGCTTCAAGTGCAAGCCTAAGTTCTTCAACAAGAGAACAGTTGCTCTATTTTTCTGTCCAACTAGTCCTCCCTGCTTCAACTTTATTATCAGCACTTTAACCAACTCAGATGTTGTGCTGAGAGGAGCAAGGAGTCGATTCAGAAGAATAAAAGGAAACCATGTAGCATTGCAAATTTGCAACATAGCCATCAAGCTCATCCGGCACCCTTTTCAGTTCAATATTTACCCATAAAACTTCTGGATGATTCTCGTATTTTCTTCAAGAAGCTATAGTTTGCATAGAATTTTTAGTACTAGTAAGAAAGTTTAGATAGAAAATCTTGGTAAGACAACTAAAGATATAAAAAAATGTCAAACATAGGATCAAGGATCGGTAAAACCTTATGTTCATTCACAAGCACAATAAACTCTTCACTTAATCCATAAAAGTCTCAATCTGAGAGATTTTACCCTCGAGGGTTTGAGCAACAATTACATTGCATTCTTGTTCATGTTTATATTGATGGACCTACCACATCCACAATCATACGGAACATAACAAACATTAAACTCAGTACAAAACTCAAAAGGTGGAAGTCGAGCATAAACATTTTAGCTGCATAATTTCAGCAGCTTGCGTCAAGTGCCATTTCTCATCTGATGGATCCTACCAAGACTTGCTCCACTGCCTATCACAAAAAGAAAGATGTTCAGTACATTTATTTTTGAGGGAATGAGGGAAAGATTTCCAATTATTCAGAACAACCTTTAGATACAAGGTATGCAAAAGATTAAAAAAGAAAACAAAATAATAATTTTCTCAACTTATAATTTTTGTGACCCAATTTTGGTATATGCATACTGTGTTTATCAATTGGCACCAATTCATCAGCAGGTGCCAGCTGCAATTGCATGCTTCTGTTGGAATGTTTACCCTAATATTATAGAATTTTCTTATTACAGTAACTACATATTAGGAAGCTCTTCTAGCACTTCTAAATCTTGAACAAGTGCTTGTATTCCAACATCAACCTTGTTTATTGAGACAATTAATTTTCCTTCAATGGACTGATAGAAAACCTGAAAGATGAATTTCTTGGGACTGAGGTTTGCTGCCAGTTACCAATAATTTGAAGACCATGTCGGAGACTAGCTGTGAGGCATTCAGTTGGTTTGAGATAAGTAACCTAAATATTCGAACTTGTCAGATAGTGAGTTCGAGAATTAATGACAAAAAAAAGTGACCAACATCAAAGTAAAAAGTTCTATATTTAATTATCTATAAGACTATAAAAATGAACATAAATACAGTGATAACTTTTCTGGATATCCAATTTCTGAGTTCTAAATATAGGACTACTAATAGAACCCAAGTAAGATCCAAATTCTGGATATCCAACTTCTAAGTTCTGAATATACAGAAACACTCTGAATACTTGAAAACTGGATAGGTGCATCGATAAGTAATTTAAATCTTATTGCATCCCTAAATTATGCCACATGGATCAAGGACCATTTGCTGTGAATCAAAGGGGTTGGAATGGAAGGAAGGCTCAGGCTCAGATTCATCCAAATTAAGATTAGCTACACCTTTTGTAATGTTATTTATGCTTGCCAAAGTTGAGCAAATCACTCAAAAACTGCTGTCCCTCTAGTTTGTCTAAAGCAAACAAGTTTAATTAAAAGGAGGAGCATTCTGGACAAAATCTATATTCTCCAACAGCTTATTCTGATCTTACACATTCCATGTTATCTTATAGTGGTAAATCCCCCACATTTTGATCAAAAAAGACAAGAGACAAAGCCTATGATAGTCCATCTTTGAGGTATTTAAGCATATGAAGTTCCCTCGAAAGTAGATTGATTAAAAGTATAGTTGCATCTGATCTGCATTTGACTGGAACTTCAACATTATTTATTTCATGTATGTAGATGAAGTATGAAGTTCTCTTATTGTGATACCAAGATAGTCCCAAATCAGAAAAGAGGAAAGGAAGGTCTTGTCTCCATTACAGGAGCCCATTACTAATATCTTCAGTTCAAACATTTTGGAGTTTGGACCACATGCCCAGTCTTGCTTCACACAGTTATTTAGTGTGTACAGACATCAGAGAATCTTTCTAAAGTCCTATGTGGACAACCACATGTTAACATATGGAGATGGCTTTCCTAAAATTTGCTAATATAAAATTCTAAGGACGATTCTGGTCTATGAATAAAGCTTAAACGAGGGTATCAGGGGTTTCAATGTGAAGATCGTGGCACTCCAACAGTCCATTCATCAAAAGATAAGAGCAATAACTGCATGATTTGATTTGCCACCTACTAGTTATATGACCAAATCATTTTGGCCAATGTAGCAATGGTGACTCCACATAGAATATCAGTTTAACAGGTCAAATGAGTAATTCTAGAAGTGAATGCATTCCACTTCAAGTATAGAAAGGCATATGTTTTCTTATATATGGGTATATACCTTAAAATACAAGAAACTAGCAAACGAAAAATCTATATACCAAGACATCATAATTTGACCAGTATAAACCAAGGAAAAAACAAAAAATAGGTTCTTTCTGATGTCAATACTATTAGGTTTCTAAAACAAATTATGTTCCAGTATGTATTTCAATACTCATTTTATCATACTGGTAAAATGTTAGGCAGAAAGGGGAAGTCTGTGACCAGCAGAAACAGGGATCATGGTGTTCATGACTTGAAATCAAAAAATAAGTACAGACAGAACTAGAAAAAATTAGGAAGAAAAGTGGCATTGGAAAAGGCTGTAAGCAAAAGAACTTGGCATGGATTGTTAATGGTGCCTGAAGTCATTAAAAGATAGATGTTCTAAAGAAAAATTATTAAATATTTTGAAAAGTGATTGTTTCCCAATCAACGATCCACAGAGCAAATTCCAAACAGATACTATCATAGGAGAGTAAATAAAGTATCATAGGAGAGTAAATAAAAACACAATAAATAACTTATTTATTTTGCCATCATTTCTGTTGTATCTATGAGATTATGTGCAATTTATGCAGTTTCCTGAATGATGCTTATCGATAGTAAGTATATAACTGTTAAAGAATTCCTGATAATAATTCACTTTCATTAATAGTTGATTTACATCATCATACGAACAAACTCCTCTGTCAAATAATCAACACAAATACCAGTTGGAACATCCACCTTAATCTGAAAGATATGGCCAATTTCAGAAACAACAAAGAATGCTATCGGCAAGTAATGAAGAAACAGTAAAAGACCAAAATTGGTTTGGCACTCCTTTATGTCAGTTCCAGCAGGTTTGTGATTTCATCATTCTAGATCTGTAAACACAATGGCCTGATAAATCACAAACCAGAAATGGAACAAAGCTAGAAATACTTGGAATATCAAGCAACGTAGCACAATTGCCTCCAGGAAAGAACAATAGGACTGAAAATTCATCTGTTTGTCAGAGTGCTTCAGTTGTTCCTAGAATAAATACTCTCTAAGCAAGAAGTTACCAAGGTTTCCTACAAAGCAGAAGGTTTAAAGTTACCCACTTCATCTATGCAAGAAAAGAGCCTCTCATAGGCACACAGGGTCAATCCTCTGTTAGTTCTATACCAAGCATCTTCTAATAACGCATTGGGAGGTCCCCACATAGTATAAATCTTTCCCCTGCCGGAACTTACCAAAAAAAAAAGTCTTTCCCCTGCTGGTCTTTGCCAAATAAATCATCAAGAAGCAATTAACCTTTTCTACAGACAAGTCCATCCAAAGAAAGAAGTCCTATAGAATTTGAATAGAAGAAGCACTATGCAACTGACCATATGCATATATTGAAATGCTGAACCCCACTAACGGCATCGCAACAATTCAAAACATATCATCTTGATGTTTTTAGTTCTTTAGAAAACGGCCTTTCCAAACCATAGAGTCAACAGTAATCGGAATGGGAAATTTTGCAATTCTGAACCCACCAGTTCAAAGATAGATCGTCTTCTTTTTCCTGTTTGCTTGGAGGAAACGAAGCTAAAAAAGATGGCCCTCGACACTAACTCCAAAGAGGTACCTGAACCCCAGAATCCGGCACCTGGAAAGGTGAAATCCGTTTTTCAAAGAGCGTTTCCAAGCAGCGGTCGCGGAGATAGGCTTTCCGGCACTGGCGGGGGAGGAGAACGGAGACCTGTCCGGCGACACGGGCCAGGGATCGATTGCCCCCGTGAGAGAAAGGGGTTAGGTTTAATAAGGCCGAGCGCCCCTTGCACTCGTGATAGCCTTCATCGATATCGAGCGGAGAGAGGACACGGGAGAAGGCCGGAACCCTAATAACGATAGAATAGAGACGTTGAAAGATTTGAATCGGTAAGGGGTATAAAAGTAACTCTACTATAACTTATCAATCAGTGTAAGATTACCCGCGGAGCGGTGAAACTAAATTTATATATTTTTCTTTCAATATCTTAATATCTTATTTGAAAGATTTAAAATTTAAATTACTATTCAAATATTTGTTCCAATTGATTGAATTCTTAAAAAAATATTTTTTATTAATTTAATAAAAATATCCTTTATCTTCCATCACTTTTGACCTTAATTTCATCGCATCTAATCCTCTCTCTCCTTTCTCCTTATCTGATTGTTAATAAAATGATAAATAAAGAAAAGAAGGGCGACGAAGACACTAGCAACATATGTGATCACTATATTGCCTCCATAGAGGTACTAGTAGATATCTCTGTCACCTCTTTAATATTATTGTTCACTATCCTTTCGAGGCGGAGCTTCTCTAGGTATAGCTAATTGTCTCGTCTCAACCCACGCCTTAACCTCGTTACACCAATCATTAGACACTAAGTTGAAATTAGTATTACCACAAAGGTTATTATTGGTACTATTGTTGCTCACCTCTGCTCTACCTACTTGCTCCCATCGTAATAAAGAAAGACGAACAACAAAAGAGGAGAGAGGAAGAAAAGAAAAAAATAAAATGGAGGAACAATAGATAACGAGATAGACGATACTTAATACACGCGTTAGCTATACCTTTTTTTTTAATTGTTAATAAAATGGTGCTCTGTACATTTTTCCTATTTCATCTTAAACTTTATTTCTTATCAATTAAAATTGAACACAAAACCATTAGCAGATAATAATACATTCCAAATCATAACAAATTTCAAATCATCTCTTCATATCAAATTTTTTCCATGTGTTGATCAAACCCTATAATAAATTTGCGCAAAAGAGAATCATAAAAGCATAAATTACCATTCAAGTCAACTATAAAAAAAAAATCGAGTAATAAAATAAACAAAATAACAGCAAATTTGAGAGGATGAGAAACAAAGAACAAATCCATGAAGTAAAACTAATATCTTATAGAACAGGATTTCTCCAATTCAACAATCTCATAATATACAAACAATAACAGTTGCTATTTATATTTTAAATTGATGATGAAAGATAGTAAATTAGAGAAGTAAAACTTCATTTCCTCAGGGAGAAGTGGCTTTTATTTCCCCATTTAAATCAATTAATTAGAAAAAAAGGCCAAACTATGGAGCTTTTAGCATGCGGAGATGTTGACGAATGTGGACATGTACAGTTAGTTGTATACATGCACATGTCTCACCAACCGTAACAACCATGGCAATAGAGAGCATATAAATGGACGGGATCCGTGGGATTAGTTGTTGAAACCTGATGATGACCTGTCCCACATTTAAACTGACTAATTAGACTGTCCAATGAGTTACGCTTACCAATGTCGAACCTTTCCATGTTAAGTGCAATGCTTTTCTCACCTCGTCCGCATGAACCCGTTAGGAACCCGACATGGGTCCCGGATTCGAACCATTGATATCTGTTACTATTATAGGTAGGCGGACGGGTCGAATGGGAAGGGTGGTAAGGTGTTTTCCTGTTACGAGATGACCTGTTTCCCTGCCCGCACGTGCCGCTGAGCCCGTAATTCTTTCGCAGGTTCGGATCCCCTCCAATCTCGACTGCAATTGCTAGGGATGCCACGGGCCGTGCCGCTCATCCTGGCCGTCCGTGCTAAGCGTGTGCCTCGAGTGGGTCCCATCGCGTCGGGGTTGGATCGGATCCGGTCCTCGTGGTCCCACCCGCACCGTCGGTGACGACCCCCTCGTCGGGCGTCCATGTGCGCTGTTGCTTCCTCCACCCATCCTTCGCCACGTCACCACCAGCTATCCTTGGTTTCGGATTCAGTGTATGACTCACTGCATGATTCACTGGATCTTTCGATAGGGAGACTACCTTATGAGTTCCTCTTGTCGACCCCACGCTCAGTGGGAATTCTCAATGGACGCTTTCACTGAACGGAGGTCGGGTTTGTTCATGAAACCACGGGACCCTCCGAATTCGCCGGTCCTCTCACTAAAATATATTATTAGTTTCCCATTCTGCCCCTCTTCTTCCTCCTCCCACAATTAGATCGAAGGAGAGAGAGGGGGAAGGAAAGAGATCTCATCGCGTCGATGTCTCCTCCGCCGCCTAACTACGAGTTCCAAGAATGGTGGAACAAGGAGCGGTTCAAGGCCCAAGGACTCCTCTCCCCCTACCCTTCACCGCCGGCGGCGGCGGCGGCCGTGGATGCTTCCGCGGATGCCGCCGCCGTCGACGTCAGCACCCCGACTACCCCCGCTGCCGCCGGCAAGTCTCGTGGCCGTAGTCCCCGTCAACTCTCCTGGCTCCTCCTCCTACGCCTTCACCACTCTGCCGCCATCCTTGCCTCCCTCCCTTCCCGCTTCCTCACCCTCCTCCGCACCGCTGCACGCCGGATCTCCACCGCCACTCGCCGCCCCTCCCCTGTGTCCCGTCTCTACCGCCTCATCCGAGCCTTCCTCGTCCTCGCTGTCGTCCTCCTCGCCCTCGAGCTCGTCGCTTACTTCAAGGGCTGGCACTTCAGCCCCCCGTCCTATGCCTCGTCCGCCGAGGCCCTCGAGATCGTCTACGCCAATTGGCTCCTGATCAGGGCCAGGTACCTTGCGCCGCCCGTCCAGATGATGGTCAACGTGTGCATCGTGCTATTCCTTGTGCAGTCGGTGGATCGGGTGGTTTTGGTGCTCGGATGCATTTATATTAGGCTCCGGGGCGTGAAGCCGGTCGCGGCGGTCGACTATGGAAGCCAGGGAGATTTGGAAGTGGGGGGCGCGGTGAATGTTGAGGACTACCCAATGGTGTTGCTTCAGATCCCGATGTGTAACGAGCGGGAGGTAAGCCGATGTAGGTCCCTTGGTTACAGCACTGTTTGTTTTCTTGATCAATGTATGAATCTTTACATTTGTTTTCTCGGGGCAAATCGATATAATTTTCGTTGTAACTCTGTCAAAAATGGGATTTTTTAAGGAGTTATTATCACTAATCTCGGAGATATGCTCGATTTATCCAATCGTTAGCAAGAATTTTGAAAATCATAATTTGGGAGAAAGTTTATTGATGATTGTTCTGCAGAGTGCGGGCAACAACTATGTTCTAGCGCCGATAGAACGTTTTGTTCAAAGTGCATTCATATCGCTCTTCATTAGCAAATCTTTCCTTCCTTAAAACTTGGAGCTTGCATTTGGAATGAAGTTGTGATTGAAGAAGTTTGCAGTGTCATCATTATCTGTACCATCTTCACTGTATAACAAAGTCAATATTTCATTGAGGAATTATGCAAGGCCGTTTAATCTTTTCTTTAATTGTTAAACATTTTGATCAAAGGTTTTCTTTTTAGTCACATTTTCGCTCATTCTTGGACCTTTCTGTTGCAAATCAATCAGTAACACTTGACTTATTGCTTCCTAATGTAAAAATAGTTCATCTTAATTTGACTTATTATAACATTTCAATTTTGCTTCCATTGCAAGAGGCTCCTGCAGGGTACATGGGCTGAGAGGGTGGTTGTATGGCTCAAATCATTAACAATTGGGCCATAAAAGAACAATCTTACCCTGACACCAAACGTCATCTTGACCTTTGAAAATTTCTAATATTGGCCTTTCAAAATCATTTATTTAGTGACATGTCTCTTGTACCACTCAAATTTAGATTCATGACTTTCATATTGCATGCAACCAAAGCACCTCTTTGATTCTTCTTATTAGAATGTAACCATTAATCACTTCAGTTGCTCCAGCTTTTATGAAATTCTGCATTTGGAGGCTTAGAAGCTATAAGAAAGATAACTTACTCAAAAACAAGACTTCACATCGCATATATTTCCTATCAATTATCTATCTTGCGTGTCAACAGAGCACTTTCTGTCTGTAATGTTTAGTACCAAAATGTCAAATACATGAAATTTTGATAATTATGATTTTTTCTATCGTTGGTTTATTAATCTGAAATCCCCTTCTCCGAGTGACCATTATGAGGTTTTTTTTTTTTAATTTCCATTACATCAAATGACATACATCATGCTCACGTATAGACTTGAACCTGAGACTTATCACTTGTGCACTAACCAACTTGGATGTCTTAATAGAGACCATTATGAGGCTTTTTTAATAATAGTATAATTAATTCTTGTCCTATCAAATTTATCATTTTTGTGCATTTTGTCTTGTTTATCACATTCACTTGCCTTAGTTTATATCGGCCATTTACTCTTCTTTTAGTTGAGATAAACTGCTTCAAAAGTTCAAGTCCTACATCTATTATAAAACGTTTGTGATTCAGGTTTTCTCAATCTGTTTTTTCTCTACTCGGTAATTAATACTTCCATTCTAAGCAACGGAAGAGCACTTTGTTTCACACTGTGATTTCTAGTATCATGATCTTGGACGGTTTTCTCAATCTGTCTTTTCTCTACTCAATAAATAGTACATGCATTCTAAGCATCACAGGAGCACTTTATTTCATAGTTTGTGATTTTCTAGTATCATGATTTCAGACAAATCTATATGACAATGGTTGTTTTATTTTTTGTTCTATGTTTCTGTATGTTTTAGTCAAAAATCCTAATTCTCTACTTAATATAAGTTTTTGTTTATTGCCAGCATTCGTTGCCTCTCTCTGGGAGTTGCGTGGTTTAAACTTCCATTATATATTTCACGAAAGTACATAATTTTATAGAAAGCTTTTTGTCATTGTGAATACCCTTATGTACTAAATTCGTTCTCTTTTTTTATGTGAGGGAGATCTCATTTCTCTACTATGCTTAATTCCACACTGAATTTACAGGTTTACCAGCAATCTATTGCGGCAGTCTGCATCCAGGACTGGCCAAGGGAGAGAATGCTCATCCAGGTGTTGGATGACTCTGATGATATGGATGTGCAAAACCTTATTAAGGCTGAAGTGCAGAAATGGCAGCAAAAAGGAGTGCGCATCTTATACAGGCATCGACTTATCCGCACAGGCTATAAAGCTGGGAACCTAAAGTCTGCTATGAGCTGTGATTATGTGAAAGACTATGAGTTTGTTGCTATATTTGATGCAGATTTTCAGCCAGCACCTGATTTCTTAAAAAAGACAATCCCACATTTTAAGGTACTGCTATTTTTTTGTTCTGTAATGATGTAAAAACAATAGTATTTTTCTGCTAATATGTATTATATCAAGTTTGAGAAGTGAAATATGGTTTTTAATCAGATCACATAGTCAACTTGCTCTTGAATGAGAGCATGATTTTACCATGTGTCTGCTGTCCTGTCTGCAGAAACCTGCAAAATATAATTATCAATGTCAATAAAGATAAAGATACGCATTATCAAGAAATGAGGTGTTTGAAGTATTGTTTGACACATGTTTTAGACCATCCAAAAGATTTATTTGGTGTCTCAAAGACCCCGTTTTAGAATTTTCTGTGCACAGTACGGCACTTTATGTTTAATGATTGTAATGCTTTTATTCCAATTCTCTTTTTTATCCTCGTAAATTTTGTGCAGGGGAATGATGATTTAGCATTGGTACAAGCTAGATGGGCCTTTGTAAACAAGGACGAGAACTTGCTCACGAGGCTGCAGAACATAAATTTGTCTTTTCATTTTGAGGTTGAACAGCAAGTTAATGGTATATTTATCAATTTCTTTGGCTTCAACGGAACAGCTGGAGTCTGGAGAATAAAAGCTCTTGAAGAATCTGGTGGTTGGTTGGAGCGAACCACTGTTGAGGACATGGATATTGCTGTCCGTGCTCACCTGTGTGGATGGAAATTTATTTTTCTCAATGATGTCAAGGTTTTTCTCACAAATTAGTTCTTTTGAACTACTGCAATTTATTCTTGTAGGTATCCTTCTTGACATTACCCCTTCTTTAATTTCTTTGTGCAGTGTCTTTGTGAACTGCCAGAATCGTATGAGGCATATAAGAAACAGCAACATAGGTGGCATTCAGGTCCAATGCAGCTACTTCGCATGTGCTTTCTGGACATCCTTCGCTCGAAGGTCAGGCCTCCATCTCTATCTATTCCAATCCTTTGTGTTGACCGGTTCTATATGAAATCATGGAGTGATTTTCTTTATCTCTCTTTAATTTCAGGTGAGTTTCTCCAAGAAGGCCAACTTGATTTTTCTTTTCTTCCTCTTGAGGAAGCTGATCCTGCCATTCTACTCATTTACTCTATTCTGCATCATCCTCCCTTTGTCGATGTTCCTGCCAGAGGCTCATTTGCCAGCTTGGGTTGTTTGTTATGTCCCTGGTATAATGTCTGTTATCAGTATACTTCCTGCGCCGAGATCATTCCCGTTTATAGTCCCATACCTACTTTTTGAGAACACAATGTCTGTCACCAAATTCAATGCTATGATATCAGGACTTTTTAAATTCGGGAGTTCGTACGAGTGGATAGTTACTAAGAAGTTGGGAAGGTCATCGGAGGCAGATTTGGTTGCATATGTCGAACAGGATCCTGAGCCCAGCATAGAAGATGGAAACATTCATAGGTCATCTTCTGAGTCTGGCCTTGCCGAGTTAAACAAATTGGAGGTAACTAAGAAGGCAGGGAAAATCAAGAGGAACCGTCTATATAGGAAGGAGCTTGCTCTTGCTTTTATTCTGTTAACTGCTTCTGTGAGAAGTCTATTGTCTGCACAGGGGATTCATTTTTATTTCTTATTGTTTCAAGGAATCACATTCCTTGCTGTTGGGCTAGATCTTATTGGGGAGCAGGTGAGCTGAACCATGTTATTCTTGCTCCTTCTACACTAAAAAGTTCCGAGAGACCAAACTTTCCATGCACAGCTGCCTCCGGTTCCACCATGCCTCTCCATTGAGGTCACTGACTCGCTGATGGTAGGTCATGTTGACCATCAAGAGGAGTAAACATGGAGTCAATTGCTTTCAGCCATCAGTTCATTCTTTCAAATTCGTGTTGTATAATTTAGAAGCCCTGCACAAGCTACAACTGGGTCGGAATGGATCCTGTGCTTGGTAAGGAAGGCTGTATAATGCTCTATAGGTTTATTAGATTTTCCATTCTTTCCATCACCTTTTGTTTGTCGCTTATGATTCAGATACGTACCTGGAGTTTGCTTTCTTCTTTTCTTTTTCTTTTTTGGTTTTTATTCTTGTGATTTCTTGGGAGTGACTTATATTTTTAGTCATACAGACAATCAGATTAATGTCATTTCTCTTTTAGTAAGGTAGAATCAGTCGAAAGTGAGTTCTGTTAACTCCATCAAATTAAGAGATTTATTGCATTTACTAGCATTTCACTTGTTACTCCTATTCTTGCTGGTTACCATTTGATCTACTGCAGCTATGTGTGGATGGGGGTGTTCTTTCTTTCCTGTAATGTGTCCTACTGCCACAGCTGAGAAATGTTAGAATGCTTTCATTTAGAGCAGCTGAGCTACATTTGTTGGCCTAACTGTTAAGGACAACTGATGATTCATTCATTTGACATGGTGGAATTTTTGGTTGAATCCCCCAATTTGTGATGGCAAGAGATTGTAGCTGAGAAGGCTGAGTCAGCTTCTCAAGAGATTGATGCAGTTAAATTATGGAAAAACATATATGTTGCATAATCTGCATGCATTGCATTTTTAGCATGCATATAATATACTTTAGGCTGGAAGGATGAGAGAAGACAGGAACTGGAATCACATTTGTGGGAGAGCAGGGTGAAAGGGATGTCACTTGGTGATACTTTAGGCTGGAAGGATGAGGGAAGACGGGAACTGGAATCACATTTGCGGGAGAGCAGGGTGAAAGGGATGTCACTTGGTGCATGCTATTACTGTTGGTAGTGAAAACTTGTGATTCAAAATTATTGGCATTTTGACACTGACTCATTGATAACTTGTGAATTTGTGATTGCTTAGTATTATGCTCCATTCAACATTCAAAGCATAGCTAACTAAAGATCTTTACAAGGGGCCACACCAATTCACATATTGACAGTTTTAATCAAGTAATTTCTTATTTAATGAAAGATCTAGGTAGAAAAATTGACCATTTGGGGACATAACATAATGCCAAAAAGTTCAAATATCTAGTAGAGCTTAAAAGCTGTCCGATATCTTAAATGAGCAAAACATTAGTCAAGCGTTGACTTGAAGAAGAAACCACCAAGATTCATTAAGCTGATGCAAACCAACTGATAAAAGGAAATGATTGAGGTCGCTTAAGCTGTTGCTCCTGCACCTTTGCCCTTCTTCCTCTGGATCTTCTTCATGTAGAATTCCAGCTCTTTTCCTTCCAATATGTATCTGAGAATTGGAGGAGAAAGAAAGGCGATCCATATATTAGTTCAGAAGACGTCATAATATACAGGCCAACTACTTGGATAAAGCTTTTCATGGTTGTCGTCGTTCTCACCCATCGGCTCTGCCACACTGACCAGGGCGGGAAGAGATAGAAGCCAACAATCTTCCACTACCAAACTGCTCCTCAATGTGGGCGTCCAGTTTTCGACCCTGCTGACGCTTCTCCAGCTTCCTGGTTACGTGGTTACTTTTCTTTTCTTCCTCTGTAGCAGCTTCACCCTCCTGCCATCACCGTGAAAGAAGAGCCATAAAACTAGAAAACTAGGTTGATAACTGAACTCGAGGAAACTAGGCTGAATAGCAGTGGAGAACTAGCTTGAATCGAGCATGGTCGACACAAACATGACAAGGATAAACCCAAAAAAATAGAACATCTACCTCAAATTGCAGACCTTGTAAGTATGGGCCAAATGAAAGATAAGAAACAACAACCGCGAGTGTTGCTATTAAAATCAGCACACTCACAGTCCCAAACAGTTTCATAAAAGCTATCACCTCAGCACATGAATCATTTATGGTCATCTCCTTTTCAGCCCAACACAGAGGATGATTGTATCATGTTGAAAAAATAAAAGAAACTAGGATGCTTTTTAATGTATCAGGTTTCTCTTACCAAATTACCAGCTGGCCCCTATGAATTAGTCAAGCTGATTCAGACATTTGGAACAGGACCAACCTAATTTCAGCTATCAAGTGCCAACTGGTTCAGCCAAATTTCAGCAATTTTTTATTGGTACCAACAGGTGACAACAAATTTCTAGTTGTCCCGACTGATTCAGATTTTGATGGACTTGGAAAGTTTTGTATCATCCCAAAAGTGGCCAAAGGGGTGGAGAAAGAAAAGACAGAGGAAAAGGAAGAGGGCAGAGGCTCAACTTTACTAATTGATTAGTTGATCCAACTGATTGGCACCGTGTGACTCTAGATCCTATAACTGACAACGAAAGCTATCCCACAAAACTTGCTAATAACAACATCACACTAGTCAAAAACAGGAGCAATCAGTTTATAAACAATCAAGTAAAAACAATGGGGATTGCAAATCCTAGGATTATACAACAGCAAATCAGCCGTAACTAAACATTGACATTTGATACTAAAGTTGAACAAGAACATGGCACCCTAGTTTTCTGCTTTTAATAAAGCCCTACTCTTCTTTTGACATTATTTTAGTATGTTCTGTAATTTTATAGTCAAACACCCTTTAAGAATAGTAAAAAATGCAGAATAAGTTTTGTAATTAAAACTAAGAAAATTTAATTGATACTTTTAACAGAAAAACTTGAAATGATGGAGAGGCACCATGTAACAAGTAGCAAAAAAAATTTCCAAGTTTACAACCACGTGAGATATCTGTGCCTTCAGACGAATCTTGTTTGATATACTAAAGCATATCACTTTACCTTCCTAACTCTTTTTAACAAACCTCTAGCTGCCTGACCTTAATTCAGTAATCAGTAAGGTTTTTTCAGGTGTAATAGCAGATATGGTCCCTTGTACAATATCCAACCTGGAAATTTAAATCCTAAACAAAAGTTCTGTTCAACTTAATCCACAAACATTAGTTTCTCAAGTGTTGAGATTGCCAATATGGAACTTATGGCCATTTACAGGGATTAAAATGGTATAATACTATTTTTGAAATCTAATTTATAGGTTGCTGGCAATCAGAGTTGTGATATGGGAAAAAAACTGATATCATGTTTAAAGCAGCCCCAAATTTGTATGTGTGTGAAACATATTCAATCACCTTAATTCATTTTGCCTTCTATGCGTAAATCAACCCATTCAATGATGAATCAAAATGTCCAACAAATACAACTATATTGCTTCTACTTATCACCCTTCCTGCAGTGATTAAGATGGAAAGAATGATCATGGATCTGATCAACTAAAGTTTGCATCTCTAACTCAAACTCCTATCTCATGCTATATATAATTATGCTACTCCTTGCTATGCTCCTGTGGAAAAAAAATTACATATTTTTAACCCATTAGCTAACATTTTGGTTTATCAAGCAAACTCCATCCTTGCCCAACTTTACTTTGGCCACGTATCCATCACTATTTTAGAGGTGTCTTCTCAAATCTGAGATACAGCCTCAGAAAGTCATCAGGATATATATAAAATGAAACTCTAATGAAAGTATCAACAAACAATTTTAACTAAAACTAAAAACACATGGCTATCAGGGACACCAGAAAACTTCACACAAAAGAGAATCACCTCTGTTGCTTCCTTCTTAGCAGAAGGGGCTTTCTTCTTCCTACCAATCTCAACACCATAGTGTTGAAGGTACCACTGCTTGAATGGGGCAGCATCAACCTGAACAATGGCACTCTTCACAAGGGTCTGTGTCCTGACAAGTTCGTTGTTTGAAGCATTGTAGACCACATCAAGGATACGGGTTTTGCGAGTCACTGCCTCGCTCCCCCATGAGTAATTGCCATGATCCAATCGGAGGGCCCTCCACTTCACGTTGCCTCCTCGAACTCGAATCCTCCTCACGGTCTTGTTGCTCGAAAGCTTCGTACTGGCTGGCTGTCTTCCCAACTCGTACCTTTCAAGGCAAGACTAACATTACATCACGGCAAAACCATCTCAAACATAATTATCGGGAAAAAAAGAGTAAAATACAAATAGAAAGGAAAAAAGAGAACCGAAAAATCATCAACGAAAAATGTAGAGAAAACATATTAGTGGATTCAAACAAAAACCCCAACTTTTCAAGAGAAACCACCGAAAGCCTAACAGCAAAGAATTTTCAGAGGAGCAGAGATTCAAACAACGGAGGCTGGGGTGACTCGATCGTACATCCATGGGCGCAAAAGTCCTAATCTTTTCACAATATTATGAAACAAAGAACTAACTTGTGCAGGAAAGCGACTGCTACAAATAATCAACGAGTAAAGTGGACACAAACAGCTTCAAGCGAAAATGTTTTGCAAGAAAATAGAACAGATTACAAAAAAGGAACTCACTTTCTCTTCTTCCGCCACGCCTTCTTCTTCCCTCCGGTGGCCCGCCTCTTGTGCATGGAGTCTCGCGAGATACCTGCGAGCAGGAGAGCAACGCCATGGATGGAAGTTCGGTAAAAGGAAAAACCCGATCAGATATCAGCGTTTCCTACCGGAATCGAGAATCTAAGGTTCCGATCCTTACCCATGTTGGCCGGCGGTGGTGAGAAACACTGCGCCCTCTCCTTCTCTCCCGAAGTCCGCCGCCTCACTCCTCGGTTTCAGAGATCTTCTCAGCAGCCCAAACCCTACCCTTTTATATAGCGGGCAGAATACGTTGGCTGCGATGTAATTATAGCAATTTCTAGGAGGGGCGCTAAATCAGCCGTCGGATCAAAACGTGTACGGCGTGATCTTGAACTACAACCCGAACCGTGATGTGAGTTCGGCAGGTCGAACCGGCCGGACCCATCGATCAATGCAGCTATCTAGTTTGGAATTGGCTAACCCAATTTGATTGTTTGAATGCAGCTATAATTGAAATCATTCTTCAGTTAAGTAAAAATATTTCTCAATACTCTACATATAATTCTTTGAATTTATAAGGCTATATAGGAATTTAATGTTTTTGGGATCTTAGAGATATATATTTTTTATTATGTTACTATAAGATGCTAATACACCTCCTTTTATTTTATGATTGACATAAACTTTATCATTTGTAGCATTCGTTATTTTAAAATATTTTTATTATATTAAAGTATATTATAATTGTCTGACTAGAATATTCATTCGGAGTTGATTAAGATCGTACTTTATGTTGGTCTCATAATGTTAGGAGTTCTAAATTCATCTATTTGGAATATTCTATATCATACAAAATTACATGCAGAGTATATCCAACAAAATTTATTTATTTGAACCTCAAATCAGTTTTTGATTTGATGATATCGGATTATTATACTCAATATTATGATTTAATATCAAGAACGATTACATATCTTGTCCAACATTAGGTGACATAGAGGTCGATTGTTTCTGAGTGGAGTGATTGAATCTTTGATCGATTGTTTCGAGTGGTGTGATTGAATCTTTGGAAGAAGAGATATTGGTAAAGCCACTCTTTTGAAATGCATCATAATAAAAGATATTGGTAAAATATTGACTTAAGGGTTGGATCTTTTCAATCCATTACAAAATCTAATTAAGATTAAGAATTCAAAATCTTATTTAGGGTTGGTTAGACCTTTTGGGGTTAACCATAACAAAACTCACTCATAAAATATTGAGAATATTTTGAAGTTATTAAAACTATTAAAGAGACCATAACCCAACCTTCTCCCGTTTCCCCCTCTGAAACAACATTGGATAGATCAAGTGACAACGGTTTAAGCTGGACTAGTATTCACTTTAAAATTAGTGCCATCAAATATGATGCAGATTGACAAGGCAAAAGGTCAAAAGTCACAGCCACTAATTATGAAGAGGATATTTGCCTTGGGATGATTCATATTGTTTAATGTGATTGTTAGAAATCAAATAACGATGAGTATGAGTCAAACTTAACATTATTTAATAGCAATCAAATATGAGCCTAAACAATTACATAGCAAGAAAAAGATGCCATGACCCTGTAGTCCAAGTGATTGAAAATAATTCCTGTGCAGTACACAGCTTGATTAGCCTTACAGTACAACACAAAACCTGGGTAGTGGACAGATGCTCGAAGAAGCAACACCAAATAACAAAAATGCAGAAAACAACAAATGCAATGGCACCGTAGCAGACAAGTTCGTGCCTGATTAAAGAACAGGCAACCATATCCAACACAAACTAAGCATGTTAACTGATGAGGGTAATAATGATGATATGATGTACAACGATGTCAGTTATCCCCGGATGACACCCCACTTGAGGGGGGCAGTAATGACGACACGATGTGCGTTGATGTCACCCACTCTTAGACGACGACCGAGGCACGCTCATGCCCTGCGGCAGCCCGGTTCTTCACGCAACACCAGCAACGATGTCGGACGTCATCGGAGGTACGACCCACACCCTGTAAATAGGCACATCAAGAACGGTAAGCTACTCTATAAAGACCCCCACACCAGGGAGGAGAAATGGACTCCACTCAGCTCACTAACTTGATCGTCGGAGGGGTCGGGTCGAGCTTTCGACCCGACCTGTGTGTAGGTACGAAGACGGAGCTGTTTCTTCCCAATGCCGCGGGGTAGAGCCCTTCTCCGCTGGACATCCCAACGAGCCCCCACGTGACCCGATCCCCGAGACCGGCCACGTCAGCAACCTCCGAGGGACTCCGAGCAAGATCCTCGCCATTCGGACCTGAAACCAGCCGTGTCGGCCCCGAGGCCTCGGCATAAAGTTGTTTACACTAACATTTTTGGCGCTAGAAGGAGGGCCCGAATGTCGATCGATCAGCAGATCCACTCAGACGAAGTCGTGGCCGAGGGGTTGTGCCCGGTCAACACCCCGGGAGAACAACCTCCGCGGGATGGACCCCGAGATGAACGCCCCGCCACAACATCGGAGCACTATTGGCGGTTGTTCAACGACCCTAGTCTATCACCGCCGGAAGGCCCCCCCGTCGGCCCGTCGCCTGTGTCGTCCGAAACCTTTCATAACCTCGCTCACCAAGTCCGAGCTCTGACGGGTGCGATGCAAACTATCATCCCGCTCGTCTCTCACCCGGCGCACCCGCCTATGACCCAGCCACTGCAACAGCAGGAGCCCCCCGCTCGGGCTCATACGCCACTTCCCGAGCTCCCTACTTCGCCTCAAGCTCGATCGGCCCTACTTGGAAACCGAGGGATGGCAAACCCGGGGAGCCACCAGGGCCCCGAGGCGCTATCTCCGGACTCGACGGACCCCCTGCGAGCCCAGCTACGCCTTGTTAGCCAGCGACTCGACGAGGTGCAGCAGGAGGTTCGCAGGTCGAAGGGGGAGCTCGGGGCGGAC
The DNA here is from genome assembly GCA_001649415.1 of Musa itinerans. Taxonomy (NCBI): domain Eukaryota; kingdom Viridiplantae; phylum Streptophyta; class Magnoliopsida; order Zingiberales; family Musaceae; genus Musa; species Musa itinerans. The sequence goes on from LVTN01000134.1 coordinate 61,317, forward strand.
GTGCACCAAGGATCCCCATTTGCGCCCGAAATACAAGATCAAATGATTCCTCCGCACTTCCGGCTTCCCTCCCTGGACGCCTATGACGGTGCCACCGATCCAGCGGACCACGTAGCCGCTTTCCGCGCCCAGATGGCGCTATATGGAACTTCTGACGCCTTGATGTGCAGGGCATTCCCGACGACTCTAAGGGGGCCAGCCCGTGCATGGTACAATGACCTGAAGACCGGAACCATCACCTCCTTTGATCAGCTCGTTAGAGACTTCGAGCTCAACTTCCTGGCCTATACTCGGCCAAAGCCGTCCGTAGCATTACTCCTCGGCCTCAACCAGAGGGAGGACGAGC
>LVTN01000134.1:78257-134508 GCA_001649415.1 Musa itinerans
GCCTGCCCGCCTGAGACGTGCTCCTCGGCCTCATGTCGCTCGAGACCACCTCCTCTGCGTGGCCTGCCACCTGAGACGTGCTCTCTGCGCGGCCTGCCTGCCTGAGACGTGCTCCTCGGCCTTATGTCGTATGAGACCACCTCCTCTGTGCGGCCTGCCCGCATGAGACGTGCTCCTTGGCCTCATGTCGCCCGGGACCACCTCCTCCACGCGATCTGCCTACCCGAGACATACTCCTCGGCTATGTGTTGCCCGAGACCACCTCTTATGCGCGGCCTGCCCGCCTGAGACGTGCTCCTCAGCCTCATGTCGCCCAAGACCGCCTTCTCTGCACGGCCTACCCGCCTGAGACGTGCTTCTCGGCCTTATGTCACCCGAGACCACATTCTCTACGCGGCCTGCCCGCCTGAGACGTGCTTCTCGGCCTTATGTCACCCGAGACCACATTCTCTACGCGGCCTGCCCTCCTGAGACGTGCTCCTCGGCCTCATGTCGCCTGGGACCACCTCCTCCACGCGGTCTGCCTCCTCCACGCGGTCTGCCCACTCGAGACGTACTCCTCGACTATGTGTTGCCCGAGACCACCTCTTATGTGCCGCCTGCCCGCCTGAGACGTGATCCTCGGCCTCATGTCGCCTGGGACCACCTCCTCCACGCGGTCTGCCCACTCGAGACGTACTCCTCGACTATGTGTTGCCCGAGACCACCTCTTATGTGCCGCCTGCCCGCCTGAGACGTGATCCTCGGCCTCATGTCGCCTGGGACCACCTCCTCCACGCGGTCTGCCCGCCCAAGACGTGCTCCTCGACTATTTGTTACCCAAGTCCACCACCACGCGCCCATCCGTCCTTGTTTGCTAAACCTGAATCACACCCCCGATGACTCACCGACAACCGCCCGGTAAGAACAGGTACTAGAAGTTAAAGTCATGCCTCGGACTCCACTTTGTAGCAACCGACGTATAAATTCTTTCGGGAGGGGGAATATGATGAGGATAATAATGGCGACAACGACCTGCCCTCCTGAGATATGCTCCTCGACCTCATGTCGCCCGGGACCACCTCCTCCACGCGGTCTGCCCGCCCGAGACGTGCTCTTCGGCTATTTGTTACCCAAGTCCACCACCGCGCGCCCATCCGTTCTTGTTTGCTAAACCCGAATCACACCCCCGGTGACTCACCGATAGCCGCCCGATAAGAACAGGTACTAGAAGTTGAAGTCATGCCTCGGACTCCACTTTGCAGCAACCGACGTATAGCTTCTTTCGGGGGGGGATATGATAAGGGTAATAATGGCGACATGATGCGCAACGACGTCAGCCGCGCCTGGATGACACTTCGCTTAAGGGGGGCAGTAATGACGACACGATGTGCGCTGACGTCACCCACTCTTAGACGACGACCGAGGCACGCCCATGCCTTACGACAGCCCGGTTCTTCACGCAACACCAGCAACGATGTCGAACGCCATCGAAGGTATGACCCACACCCTGTAAATAGGCACATCAAGAACGGTAAACTACTCTATAAAGACCCCCACACCATGGAGGAAAAATGAACTCGACTCAGCTCACTAACTTGATCGTCGGAGGGGTCAGGTCGAGTTTCCGACCCGACCTGTGTGCAAGTACGAAGACAGAGCTGTTTCTTCCCAACTCCGCGGGGTAGAGCCCGACGACCGAGGCACGCCCATGCCTTACGACAGCCCGGTTCTTCACGCAACACCAGCAACGATGTCGAACGCCATCGAAGGTATGACCCACACCCTGTAAATAGGCACATCAAGAACGGTAAACTACTCTATAAAGACCTCCACACCAGGGAGGAGAAATGGACTCGACTCAGCTCACTAACTTGATCGTCGGAGGGGTCAGGTCGAGTTTCCGACCCGACCTGTGTGCAAGTACGAAGACAGAGCTGTTTCTTCCCAACTCCGCGGGGTAGAGCCCTTCCCCATTGGACGTCCCGACGAGCCTCCACGTGACCCGATCCCCGCGACCGACCACGTCGGCAACCTCCGAGGGACTCCAAGCAAGATCCTCGCCATTCGAACCCGAAACCAACCGTGTCGACCCCGAGGCCTCGGCATAAAGAGGATATTTGCCTTGGGATGATTCATATTATTTAACGTGATAGTTAGAAATCAAATAACGATGAGTATGAGTCAAACTTAACATTATTTAATAGCAATCAAATATGAGCCTAAACAATTACATAGCAAGAAAAAGATGCCATGACCCTGCAGTACACAGCTTGATTAGCCTTACAGTACAACACAAAACCTGGGTAGTGGACAGATGCTCGAAGAAGCAACACCAAATAACAAAAATGCAGAAAACAACAAATGCAATGGCACCGTAGCAGACAAGTTCGTGCCTGATTAAAGAACAGGCAACCATATCCAACACAAACTAAGCATGTTAACCAATTAGCTGTTGCCCCTAAAAAGCATTAATGAGATGTACATATTAACGCAACCACGCAACTTTCCCGAAGAACAGAGCAGCCTTCCCAAAACCTTTTCTTCGTGGTCCCCTGAACATTGCACGAACATCTAAAAGACAGTAAAGAACGAAGCAAGCAGATAGCTCACGACATCTGTAAACCATAACAGAAGAAAACGAAGGTTATGTGATCAGTGTCGAATGGATATCACACGGAACATTAATACTATCATCAAAAATATGATGCGGTCGCCACCTGTAAAAGTTTAGTCTTTCTAGTTTCCTGCAAAAGAAAAGGGGCTAAAGCATCTCAAATATAATATCAACTGTTGGTGGCCGTGAGAAGCTTCGGCGGCAACCGTGACAACCGCCATCCTAAATAATAAGTCTTCAAGATTAAGCATAGAAGAGTTAGCGTAAACTGCTTCGCTACTGCTAATGCCTCTATTAGTTTGAAGTCCAGCTATAACTGCATCCCTAAGGAAGTGAGAGGTTAGAATCGACGGCCCAGATCAAGCCTCGGGCTCGGGGCTCTTCTTCCCGACGGCCGCGATGGCCCAGACGACACCGAACGGGTCCTTCACCTTCCCGAGAAGGCTGCCTTCCTCCTCCAACACCTCGCTCATGACCTCCGCACCGGCAGCCACCGCCTTCTTCACGGCCGCGTCCACGTCCTCCGCCTCCAAGCGGAACGCGATCCCACCGCCTCCGGCGGCCGCGGCACTCTCCTCTCCTCTGCCATCACCACCGAAATCACCAACCTAATGAGATCCCTAAAGATCGGGGAGCTAGGGTTGAGTTGGGGGAATGCCAGGGATTACGCAGCGTCGAAGCAGTCGCTGACGAGGATGAGGGAGGAGCCGATCTTGAGCTCGGCGGAGAGGATGAGGGGGCACTCCTGTTCCGCCTTGCGCTTCGGGTGCGTCACCCTCCCGATCTCCTCCGCCCCGAATGCCGCCTTGTAGAACTGCACCGCCGCCTCCGCCTTCATCCCCGGCACAACCAGCTGCGGCTTGAAACCTAGCAACGCCACCTCCGCCATCGCCTCGAGGAAGAAGAACGATACCGAACCCTAGAAGAGAGCGTGAAGGACAAAGCAGCGGCAGCGAAATGAGAAGCAAAGAGGCTTCACAGGTGGGAAGTATTTATAGCAGATAAAGGCCATGAAACCGTTGGAATACTTTCCATTAATTTAATCATCCTTCCACAACCGCCCATGCTTTTAGCGTAAACTACGAGCCTGCCATCCACCGATTCGAACGGCTTCGCCTCATGCTTTTCGTCCCTCCCGAGGCGTCCTCGTACACCGTATCAAAGACGGTGGACTCGAAGGCAGAGATGTTAGATCTGAACCGTTCGTCAGAGGCTGTGCAAGTGATCGGACGGACCGCATTAGTGTCGGTCAATGAAAGCGACCCGCGGCACGGAGGACGAGTTGGTGTGGTCAGTTTTATTCTCCCGGGTAGGGGTAAATTTGTCGTTGTCGGAGAAATTGTTGGGGTATTTATGCAAATCAATGGCTTTGATGGTGTCACGTTTTGTGTGAGGAGGGCGGACCGGGGAAGGTCCTCAGGGATCAGGATCCTCTTCAGAATTCATTTGAACAGAACTGGAATGACCGGCATCGGAACCGTTCATTAACGTTAGTTTTAAGAATTGACGGTCGGATCGAAGTTTTACTGATGCAGTGGCTGGGGAGGATCCGATTGCATCTGTGGCGTGGACATGCCCGCTTTAAGTTTCCCAAATGCAGCAGCGGATTTGTACTCCAACATCTCTTCACCCAATGTTGACCCATGAGAGGTGGACTGGGGCCCGTCGCCTTAATGGATATAAGTGGGGTGGTATATCTGGAGTAACAGATTCAGCGTTCCTTTTCTTAATTTTCATTAAACTATCGCACCTTTTGGCTTTGACTCAACTGTGTAACCCGACTCCGCTGCGCGGGACCCACACTTTGCTCGTGCCGTGCATTCGATGGCCTGTGGATGCGGGTCCCGCCAAGCTGTGTGGTCCGGCGGAACATATGTATATCAATAGCGATTCATACGGATCATATGATTCAGTAATAGAAGGTCCGGTTAGATTAAGGGTGTTACTGAACAAGAGATGGTTGCACAAATCTCAAACCCATCAAACGGTGCATCCGGGCTGCAAAATATTAGAAACAAATATCTAAAAGGAAAATACATGTGTCTCAACCATAGTTACATAACTCTGGTGACTTGAACTCAAACATGGGATTTAGGACGACACTTTGGTATGGGTGACAATTCATCGTGAAGAAAAAGGAAGTGATTTCATAGAAGCTGATATGATAAAAGACCCCATTGACGGTAGTACACAATGAATAAAGTGATAATGCTAACACACACTGCATGCCACACTAAACAAGGATTACAGATGAGACTCCACCCAATAACAAAGACTCACTGATGACATACTCCGATATATTATTCCCATAGCAGCTATTATTACTAGTAACTCTTAAATGGCATCAAACCTCACCCAAATGACTTCACTCCGAGGCCACGGCCGGCTCCGCTGCAGCCTCCTCGGCAGCGGCCGGTGCAGCAGCTTCTTCGGCTGCCGCCTCCGGCTCCTCTACCGTCGGATCCGTGGTCTCCTCTGCTACGGGAGCGGCGGCCTCGGGTTCAGCCTCCGGCTTTGCCTCCTCGGTAGGCTCCGCTGCTGCCGGTTCGGCCTCGGCGGCTACGGGCTCGGCCGCGGGCTCTTCAGCCGGCGTCTCCTCAGGCTCTGCTGCTGCTGCTTCTTCTGCCGGGGTTTCTTCTTCTTCTTCTTTGGGCTCGTCGACGGCCGGAGCAGGAGCAGGTTCGGCCTCGACGGCCGGCGCAGGTGCAGGTTCGGCCTCGACGACAGGAGCAACCGGGGCATCAGCTGGAACCTCAACGACAGGAGCTGATTCGACCTGCATGAAGACGACAGAAGGAGACATTTAGCTCTATCTCGGCCGTGCATCGGTGTGGATGACGACTGAGCATGCAGATCCAGGAGCTCTTCCTAGGAATCATATCTTTCTAGCAGATCTAAAGTAGATGCAGGCAGAGTTCAACCCTCACTCCATCTACATCCGAGTGTTCCCGAGAAGAGAGATAACAAGTGAGTTCAAGCTCTCTTCAGGTTCGGAAAGCTACACCTGACATGATCGAACCTGAGATCATCGATCTGATCTCAAGTAAACCCCCCCACACAACACAACCTACTCTTTTGCCGATCTGATCTGATCTCTAGGCAGGAGGATCATGACAGAAGCCAATTGCAGCTGATGACTCATAGGACAAGGTCGTGGCTCACCTCAACAGAAGCCATGGGAGAAGGTGAAGAGCTGAAGGAGAAGAAGAGTGGAGCGACAAGTGATCTACCAAAGCAGTGGGGTGGGAGAGGTCACTGGGGATGGGAGGGTATTTATACAGGGATGCAATGGCACTCAGAATCTTTACAGACAAGCAGCCACGTACGATTGGCTGGATCACACCATTAGTTTACTCTCCTATCTCCAGTCATGCACGCACCTTTTGCCCATCTATGTGTGTGTATTATTCTGCTTGATGCACTCCCAGCTATAATGGATTGATATGTGCACTCCCTCCATCTTTTGATATATGCTACTGTGTTGGTAATATGAACAGAAATTATCTTAGTAATTCGCAAATTATGTCATACACAGGCATAATAAGAATATTTATTTTCGTAAGGTTTTTGCATAAATTATTTTCGTAAAAAACTAGATCCTAAAACAATATTTATATTTATTATTTAATCTTATATAATAAGAATAATAATATAAATGATGAAGTAGAATAAAGGGGGAGTTATAACATCTACACTCATTTTAAAAGAGTTTATTCCAAATAAGTGTAACTGTTTTTTTTTTTTTTACATTCTAATATGATTTTAATTTTTTTTTCTTATTTTTACCCTTCTTTTACAATTTGTAGTATGAGCTATACAAAACAGTATTGTACCAAATGTATATACCTTTAAATAAATAAAAAATCATATGTTATGCATTTATATTGATTCTTGGGGATTTATTTTATTAAAAATAATATATATATATATATATATATATATATATATATATATCCCAATCAAAATCTTAACGATTCATAACATGCAATATAAAATGTTAAAAAATATTATATTAAATTAAAAAATATTTTTTAAATTAAATCAATTATAAAAGTTTATTTTGACTATAGTAAACGAGATGAATTATTATTGACTATAGTAAACAAGATTACATAAAAAATCTCATACGATTTTGATTCGACCATCCGATATCTTGTGGTTCTCATGTGAGGATCGATGACGTACGAAGACTCGACCGAAATCGGATGGACGTGGACGGGATACTAGGGACGGTGCAACGGAGTTTAAAGTGAGAAATGGTGGGTGATAGCATCAGAGATTCGTAAAGGAGACGGAAACGGGAATAAGATGCAGCATGGGGAGCTGCCATTGGCTGCCAAAGAGGACGTCCGAGTCTCCCCCACGCCTCCTCCTCCCCCATCGTTGTCGTCTCCTCCTCAGCTTTTGCCTTCCTCGAGCTGGGAAGGACGCGGGGCGGGCCCCGCGCGGAGGACGGGCAGTCGCTGGGCGGTGCCGTGGTGGCCCCCGCTCCCCGCGGAAGACGACGAGACGCCGACGTGGACACTGTGCCGCGAGAGCTCCTCCCCGCTCTCCCCTCCACCGGCTCGGCCTGCGCGACAGCTCAGCCGGGCCCGCCCTCCTTCGACGTGTCTCGCGCCGCCCGAGGCAGTCGCCGGCCCCAGTGAAGAATCCTCGGGCGATGGAGTCGTGTCATCCCTCTTGTCTCGTCACCATCTTCTCCCCTCTTCCCGTAGAAACGTATCTTATGTTTCTACTTCGGATTCGATCAGCCATATTTCTCATACCAGAAAAAAAGATGGGATCAGCTACAATAATTCACCTTAAAAGAAGGATCAACATAGGAAGAATAGCATGGCACGACGAGTGAGAGAAGGAAGGCCAAAGAGAAGAAAAAAAAGGCATCGAGCCTTCGACGATCCCTCCACATGTGCTCCACTTGATGTGATAGGGCCAATTCCACCGAAAGGCTCCCAAACCCTAGACCCAATTTGACGCCAAAAGCGTGGGGGCTACACCATGCCATCTCATGCTCGTATTATAGTGCTCATGCCATGGTTTTTGACAACACAAAGCTCATGGCTCCACCTCCTTGATTTCCTTTCCCGACCATGATGCCTCTCGTGATGCATGTCTTCTTCTTCTTCTTCTTCTATTGGAGTGCCCTACTCTCTTGTTGGGGACCGACCTTTATCAGATCTTCCCAAGCATTCGTTGGAATTCCGTCACCACCTTCTCCTTGTTTTGATTATATATACATTTATATATACAAGAGGATGTGCCTCGAAGAACCAAGGACATGATCGATGTTGTTGAAACTGATGCGTTCGATGGCTGTAAAGGAGATGTAGGTGATGCCATTTGGATGACTAGGTGGGCACTGATGAGTCATCTCAGCTATGTCGCTAAGGAACCTTTTCCTACATGGCTTACTGACTTGGGTTGGATTCATGGAGTCATTTGCGCTTGGCCGCAAGTCTTGATTGCACTGATGAGTCACCTCAGCCATGTTCCTAAGGAACGTTTTCCTACATGGCTCACTGACTTGGGATGGAGTCGCCGAGCCATTTGTGCTTGGCAGCAAGTCTCGATTGGAATGGAGAAAGGATTCCTTGAGAGTGCAAAGCTGGTGCACAAAATGATTCAATCGAGCAAAGGTAGGTTACAATTCTGAGAAGCAGATCAACATAAAACAATGGCACTTATTCCAAAGCTTAGAGAAACTTATTCATCAAAATATGCAAAATGTCCATACAATTTCGGAAAAACCTTTAAGCTCATCGGATGTCAAAATCGGAGAGTGATATGATCAATATTTTAAGTCAAACAAGCCTCCAAATGTAGAGTCTGGCCAACTGAATCTAGCACACTAGCATGAGATAGATTAAAGTGTTAATCCTATTTAATTATGTGTTATATGTCTCAAATATGATTGGATTGCTTATCGAACAATAGAAAGAAAGTTCAATTACGATAGAATTATTTAAGAGATGATCTTGATGGGAGGAACTCTCATAATTATTTATTCTATACCTTCTACTCTGACTTATAAATAAACAAGACCTTATAAGGATTATACATATAAAACAATATATGAAAACGTGGATACGCGACAAAATTAAGAGATTATAAGTCTTCTCTCATTTTCTTTTAATCACGTGAACTGATCAATAAGATATTATAAATATTCTCTCATCTCCTTTTTGTCCCTAAATTCATCACTGGTCTTATGAAAGATATAAAGAGAAGAGAAGACGAGTCTAGTTCTCATAGTAGATAGATATTATTACATATCTCGGACCAGCAATAATATGCACATAGATCAGATAAAGGTTTTAGGAGCATCATCGAAAGGCATGCATCATAAATTTAGATATATATTGTTCTTTAATTTTAGATTTTGACATTAATTTTTTTTGTAAAATAATATCTTATGATTTTTATGATTATAATTGGTATTAGAGACATGGTTTTGAAATTAAACACTTTAGACCTATTTGTTAGCACCTTTCACTTATTAAATATGTTACTTTATTTTTATTTATGATGCATGAATAATTCGTCGATATTGTCGATTTGCTTTTCTATCCGGTTCATTCTATTGCTTACTTACAGGCGATATAAAGTTCCTCATGTTTGATCAATAGACTACTATTGACAACTTATTGTTAACAATAGTATTATTGAGGGCAATAACCTATGGTGGTTAACAGCCTAGTTGCGACTAGTGACTGTGCAAGACTGCTACGTGTGACAGTTATGGCAGCACCATTGAGTGCGATAGCTACGATAACACCGTTGCCAGTGGTGGTTATAGTGACCATGCAACGCTACTACATACGATGACTGCAACATCATTTGTTGGTTGTGATTGACGTCAATTGGATGCCGAGACCATGCGTAGGCAACGATTGTGCATGATGGCTATGCTCGTACCTCGCGCAGCGATCACAGATGATGGCTACAACGTCTCGCGCAAGCAACGATCGTGCATCGCGACTATGGTGCCTTGCGTAGGTGGCGATCGTGCCTCGCGCAAGCAATGACCATAGAAAGGGAGATAGTTAGGGTTTACTTAAAAGACCTTTTTACCCCTCAAAATTTAGATAATTTTAATTTGTCTGTAAGTTAACTTTCCATTATACCCTTAAGAATTTAAAATTTTCTATTATATATCCTATGTCAAAATTATAGTTTTATCCTTTAGAGATTAATTTTTTTAATTATATCCTTAATTATAAAATTAAATAATTTGATTTATTTTAATCAAATACTTTGATCTAATTTAGAAAAAATAATAATTTTTGATCAATTTTTTATTTTTACATGACCTAATTCGGTTAATATTTAGTCCAATTTTAGGCTTTCCTAATTAAATATGGTTAACTAGTCTAAGGGTTCTATGTAAAATTAAAAAATATATAACTTATATTTTTTTTATAGTTTTCTCATATCACTTTGATTATATTTTGCACATGATAAATAAAATTTTAATTATTATTCTTAGATATTTATTTGGTTATTCACATGTATATGTTTAAAATTATAAAATAATATTTATTTTTTAAATAAAAGCATAATTAATGATTTATCATGATTATAGTTACCATATGAGTTCTTCTTTATACTGATTAATGTTCAGTAATTATTATGATTATTATTTTATTATTAAACTATTTTAACATAAATTAGACTAAATAAATTTGATAAATATTATTTGTAACTTATATATTTAAGTTTTATTTGACTGGTAGCTACTAAAGTAGCTTAAGATGATAAACTTATGAGATATAATTTATAATAATAGTTTTATTATTTATAAGATATTTTAAATTATATTTTATATTATTGTATTGGTTTGATAATTGTCAAAGTGGCCTAAAGCAATAACTTATAAAATTATATTAAAAATTAATCTTAAATGATATAAAAAAATAATATTTATAATGACACACAAAATTAAGAGATTTAAATAATCTCAATGGAGAATCTACTTTGAATAATTATATGATAGGATAGAATGACATTGTTTTGAATATCATTATGGTTTAAGGTTGTATACCCAAAAGTAAAAACACTATTTTATGAGAATGGTATTAGTCCTCCATAAATAATTTTATGTAAACACTAGATATATTAATATTTCATGCAAAGGTGAAATAGAGATAATATCAATAGTTCAACATTACCTAAAAAAACTCAAACCATTAATATTATATTATTTTAATGATACTTCCTTTATTATATTTATTTTAAATATCTCCATATTTTAGGATTAAATTATTATAAATGGCTTAAGTGTATGTAATTTATATTAGGTATGTTAGACCTTAGTTAAACTAGTTGAAAGGATCACAAACTAAACTACTAAAAGATTTATAGAACAAATAATTGAGATAACTAAGCAAGAAAGGTCTAAAAGATTTATATAATAATTACTAATAATATTTAGACTTCATTATAGTCTGAAATTAACTCATTGGAATATTTTAAAGATTAATTTAAATTTACTGATAAGTCATTGATGTTAGGAAAAGAGTCGGCACTAAGAGTGGGTGGGGGGGGTGAATTAGTGTAGTGGTAAAATCACATCTTCAAAACTTCGTTGTTTCGATTAAAACTGATTCTGATGAAAAACTATTTTGTAAAGGCAATAACTTTAAAAGTGCACGAAAGAGCGTAGTGGATGTAAAGCAAGTAATGAGGTTTGCAATTAAAGTAAATTGCACAAATAAAACGCAAACTAGATTTTTATAGTGGCTCAGTCGTCGTGACCTACATCCACTCCGTCGATTCCTCTTTCGTCGAGGCCACCAGCATCCACTATCGATCTTTCTTTAATAGGCGAAGATCAACCTCTTTCTTACAACTCGATTCTCCTTTTACCAAGTTTAGGAGATAACCCTTACACCCCCACTTACTCCTCTATCAAACTATTCTAACACTTAGAACTTTGAGAGGAGTTCACATAAGATTGCAACAGTGTTTCTTTCCTTTTTTACTCTCAATACTTATGTTTGTTAACCAGGGATGAGAGGGGTATTTGTAGGCCCCAAGTTGATTCAAACTTGGAGACAAAAAATATCTCATCCCAGGTTTCCTGGGTACGGGCGGTACCACCGCCAGTGTCAGTCTGACACTGACACTACACTAGGTGATACCACCGCCTGACACCCTGCTAGGGGCGATACCACCGCCCAGATTGGCGGTACCACCACCTGACACCCTGCCAGGAGCAATACGATCGCCCATACTAGTGGTACCATCGCCTTACACAGTCTCGGAAACTGTACCACGACGGTGCCACTTCTTGGGACATTGTTTGGGCCTCTCATTGGGCCCAACATAATCCTTACATTGGCCCAACTAGCCCATAATTGGGTTGGCCCAATTTCAATCCTAATTATGTGCTAACTACGAAATCTAAGACATTTACTAAGCTAAACAAGTCCTTATGTCTTGGTTTCTTCCGACGAGCTTTTGGTGAACTTCCGACGAACTCTCGGGCATTGTTCCAACGGACTCCCAACACGCTCCTGGACTTCACGACGATCTTCTTGGCGAGTTTCGATGAGCTTCTTTGGCAAGCTCTTGGACTTCTCGGTTGGTTCCTGTAGAACTTCCGACAAACGGTTGGACTTCCGACAAACTCTCGAACTCCCAACGAAATCGCGTCCTTGACTCTGGGACTTCATTTTGCTTTATGCCTTACTATCGTAGTTAATCCTGCACATGTAAAAACACACTTCGATCTAGACAATTAACACTAAGCATGAATCATGTTGTCCGACATGTCATTTGTCCCTCAACGCTTCGTATAATTCTTCAGCGCATCGTCCTCTCTTGCGGCCTATTGCCCAATCGATCAATTGACTCCGTAACTCTGATATCCTTGGCGTAATATCCACTCTTCTTAGCCCGATACCCGAAGCCTTTTGTCGATATGTTGATCAATCCTCCGGCTCGATGTCCAATCTTCTGACATGTTTTCATCCGGCCCAACATAATTCTTCCTGCTTTAATTGTCTCATTCTGATCGAAGCATCCTGCGTCACTCAAAATGCAGATTAAATCATAAATCAATTGGTTTCATCATCAAAATCCGATATTCAACAATTGGTTGATATATTAATAAAAGAACTAACTAAAATTCAATATGATAGTATTTAAGGAATTCAAGATTATATTTTCAATATAGCAAACAAAATTATATATTCAAGAACATTAAGCATGAATGTAGTTTAGTCATGTCTCATATAATTTATTCTTAATTTTATTTTTTCTTAATTTGGATCATCTAAAATTTACTATAATAATATTATGGACAAGTGAAACTTAAATGAGCCGACTAGTATATGTATTTAAAAAGAATTAAGATTAAAATAAATAAGACTTTTAATATTTTGGATATTATTCAATGAGTAGATAATAATAAAAGAAAATTAAAGCGTAAATCTCTTGGGATTTTAAATATTATATACACTCATAAAAAAAAATCTTCATAGTACAATACTAATTATGTGGTAAGGAATGTCACTATAAAGTTTGGTTTCAAAGGGAAAAGTATAAGTATGATCTTTGTATGTTTTAAGTTAAATATGAAAAAATTCCGTTTCAAATATTTGGTGGGTTAATTTTGATGCTTTAATATATGTTATAAATAATAGAGATTCATTTTAATATGACAACTAAAAAGGAATTAAATATTCATCATTACAAATAATTATTTTTAAGTAAAAATGATAGTAGTTAGTATTTATCACTTACATCTAGAGATTTTGAGGATATATATTATGTTCTTATAATTCTAAAAATTTAGGTTTTTTATCTAAAATTGTTATGATATTATTTCTCTCTTTGTGGTTATAAAATTAGTATAATTTAATAAAAAAATAATTTTTTTAATTCTATATGATTGTATATATGGAATTAATGCGAATCTTAAGTTTACAATGATCTTGTACTCAAATATTTGAATGAAATATAGTTTTATAAACTCTTTGAGATTATATATACTTATATCAATGGGCCACTTTATATTTCATGTTTTAGTAAAGAGAGATATTTTATCACCTTTATAAATACAATAGATATAACTATATACATCTAATTTATATAAGGTCATAGGCTTTTGATACCTTTAGATATACATGAATGAAGTCAAGAGACTAATTAAGAAAAGTTAAATTATCAGATTTGACAAGGGTGATAAATTTTATAGTAGTTATGATGAATCCAATCATAATTTGAGTTCTTTTATTATATTCATAAAATAGTAAGGTATTTGTGCTTAATATGATTTACCAAATGTATCACAATAAAATAGGATTGCTAAAAGGTAAAATTATATTTTTATGAATATGATTAGGAGCATGATAGATTATTTTTCTATATCCAAATCAAAGTAAGGAGAAGCTTTAAGGATGATAACATATATCTTAAATATGGTTTCTAGTAAGTCAATTCCATCATTTTTTTTTTAGTTATGGACTAATAAACCCAACTTAAGATATTTATATATTTAGGATTATTCTATAAAGATAAAGATCTTTAATTCATATGAAAATAAATTAGATTCAAGAACTATTTTTAAATATTTTATTATTTATTCAAAATATTCAAAGAAGTATATATTTTATACCTTAATCATAGTATGAGAATAGTTGGATTTAATAATTTTAAAAAATAATGAATCAACAAGGGTAAAAATCTCAAGATTTAATACATGGATACTCTTTATCGAGATTGTTGTCACTTAAATTTTTAAATAATTTGATAAAGGTGAATAATAAAATAATATTAGTGAACTCCTATATAATATTGATATTGCTATTAATTATATTGTAGAATAACCATAATTGATAATTTTGATAATATCTCAAAGGGAAAGGAAACTTGTTATTTCTTATTATTATATGGTGTATCTATAAGAATCTATGATAAATCAAAATGATCTCTTATTATTTTCACAAGTTATCAAAAATAATGATTCTAAAAAGTGATATGATATAATTAAAGAAAAATTAAAATCAATAATTAAAATGATGTTTGAGAACTTGTTAAATTATCCAATAACTATAAAAGAATCTATTATATAAACATCACTCAAAGGATAATATCAAAATATATAACAATTAGACTTATGATTAGATGTTTTACTCATAAAGAATATATTGATCATAATGAGGCATCTTCTTTATTTTTTTTTAAATGAACTTATTAAAAATCATTATGACAATAGTAACTCATTATGATTCTGAGTTACATCATAAAGATATAAAAGTAAGTTTTCTAATCGAAAATATATATTTATATATGTTAACCTAAATTATTCGTAAAGAAAATAAAAAATAAATAAATTTGATATATAAATTTAAAAAATATATTTATGACCTTAAACAAGCTTTTAAGTAATGGTATATAAAGTTTCTTGATATCATTACTCCTTTCATATTTAAAAAAATATATATTATTGATCAATATTTATATTTAAAGATCAATGGGAATAAGTTTATTATATTAATCCTATATATGGATAATATTTTATTTATAAACAGTGATCTTGGTTTATTGTACTGAACCAAAAAATTTCTCATCAAGAATTTTAAGATTATTGATATGAATGAGACATCTTATATTATTAGTATTGAGATATTTAAGAATAGATCTCAATGATTGTTAGGACTATCTCAAAATAGATATATTTATCAAGTTTTAGAGAGATTTAGTATATAACTTTATTTAATAAATGATAAAAGTAAATGTTTCAATTAAAATAAGTGTTTTTAAAAATAACTTAAAAAATAATCAGATAAAGATAAATAATTTTTATATATGCGTAATTGAATGTCTATTATATACTAAGTCTATGCTAGACTATATATCAGTTTTATAGTTAAAATATTAGGTAAATACTAGAGTTACCTAGAAATAAAAATACTAAAAGTTTATAAAGAAAGCAATAACATATGTGAAAAGAACAAATGATTATATGCTCATGAAATTAGATCAGCATGAAATGATGATTTTTTCAAGTGTTAATTATGTAAATTACCTCGATAACAATAAGTCCATTTTATAGTTTATATCTTTATCAATTAGAGGGGCAATTTATAAGAAAAAAATAATAAAATAATATATATTATATTATTAACAATATAAGTTGATTTTGTGATATGCTTTAAGGTCACTAATCACACTTTATGATTGTAAAATTTTATCTTAGGACTTGGTGAGGTTAGACTCAATTGCCAAGTCATTGAAAATACTTTGTGATATATCATAATAGTTTTCTTCTCTAAGAATGGTAAGTATCTATGTATTATGGTATAAAATACTTAATAATTAGATAAAAGAGTTAAAAAATATTTAAGTTTAATTAATAACTTAAGTTTTACTATATTGATTGCTAATCTATTTACTAAGGCTTACAACTTAAAGTGTTTGAAAAAAATATGTTTTTATGATTGGATTTGTGAGTAATCTATAAAAGATACGATGATGTATATTTAAGTTGACATTATAATTGATATTTTTGCTTACGTACTTAAAATTATTTGTTTTTGCTATTCTATTCATATTTATGTATGTATATATTATGTTTAAATATGATAATATGATTGTCTTGATAAAACAAATTATATGAGTCATTTTGTATTACATTAGGAAGGGCTAACAGTATTGTGATATATATAAAAAAGTATGACATTGATGATATACAACCGTTATAACTCACATTACTAGTGAGATTTAATATAGTATTATTATATTTATTGGGCTTATTGGCCTAAATTTTTTTTAAATTTATGCACGTTTAAATAATTTTTAAAATTTAGAATCCAATTGAGTCAAATTATTTTTAAATAAATTTTATTTTATTTATTTTTTATTTTAAACCCTTTTGTATCTTATCAATTAATGGGTCAAATAAGAAAATGTTAGATTATATGACTCTATCTAATTAGATAAGATATATCATAGGTATGATTGGATTTTTATTACAATTATCAGTCAATAAAAAAAGTCTAATTATGATAAGATTCATTAAGAGATGATCTTGATGGGAGCCTATAAACAGACAAGACTTCCTTGGAACTATACACACAACACATAATATGTGAAGATGTAAATACATAATATGATTGAGAGATTACAAATATTCTCTCATCTCCCTTTAGCCACGTGAAAGATTACAAATCTTCTATCCATTGCTCGTAGAAAGAGAAAATAATATGAGTTTAATTCTCCTTGCAGATCGACATCACTACAAATCTCATATTCGATGACGATGTACTTATATATCATATAAATACTTTCTAAGCAGCATTGAAAGTTACACATCGTAAATTTAAAGATCAATTGTTATTTAATTTTTAATTTTAATATTAAAATTTTTCATAAGATAATAACATATTATAGTTTTTAATGCTTACATTGAGAATACTCATTGATATGTTCCTTATTTAAGAAATATATCTCACACGAGGTTCCATCTTGATTTAAGCATTAGACTAACTATACCACATACTTTCAAGCTAGTTTTATAGGCGGCATATAAGGTGAGAAACTTGGGAAGATAAAATTATTACCTACCATTTGTGCACAAAAGAATGTTTTATTGGACATAAAATGAAAAGTTGAAAAGTACAAGAGAGTTCTCTTTTTTGTGTTTGGGGTGACCCATTTTGTAAACTAACTTTGGACCTAATAATTGATTTAAAAGTTAGTGAAAGAGGTGAAACATTAACAGATTCTTGCACTCGTTTTGTGAGTAATATATACTTTTATCTTTTTGTTAAATTATGCGCATTGTGGTGCAAAATTGTTTCATATTTGGATGAGGTTTAATGTGGATTCACTAAACATCGTATAAGAATTTGGGGCTTCTCCTTTGTATTTGTGATCACATAATTAATTAATCTTTTTTTTTTGCTGGTGAGATTTTAAACATTATATATTTTTGAATTTTTGGGCAGGGCCTTCGGTCCATCGATCTTTTTCGACAAGATTCCTTGATGACCCACATATTTGAAGCTATAAATAATAGTATTAATTGAAGACATAAAAATAAGGAAGTAGTTTCAAACTCTTAGACTATTGTCATTGTAAATCCATATAATTATTGAAAGAAGCATTAAAACTAGTGTAAACTTTAAAAAAAAAATCTCTAATTTTAATAAATTATGATAGAATGCTCTTATTTTTAAAATTTTCGCATCTATCTTTTTTGATGATTTTATCTCTTTCCTTCACCCCATCGACTATTACCTCTGCTCTTGGCTGCTTGTGTCTTCACGTATAGATCCCTCATCACCTCTACCTTCTCCCTTGACTACATCTACATGTGGACCCTTGGTTACCTTTATCTTGCTATGTGGGTCATTAGTTGCCATCGTGCATAGGCCCCCCCCACTTCGTCCACTACTCTTGTTTATCTTTGGTCACTTATGCTTTTACCGTTTCTCTGCCTTTGCTCTATTGCTCCCACCCTTATCACCCATTATCATCACCCCTATTATCTCTATTGTCCTTGTTGTCACCTTAGAGGATGACGAGGGTGAGATCCGCATGCAAGGACAACGATGATGGTAGAAGAAGAGGGGAGGAGAGCCGAGGGTGATAATGTAGGACAGAGGGGCTCACGTGCAGAGGCGATCAAGAGTGACGGGCAAAGGCCGAGGGGCTCACGTGCAGAGGCGATCAAGGGCAAAGGCCACTGTTGGTAGGGCGAAGGCGATAGACAAAATCATTTTTTTAGAAAATAAGAGCTTTTCATGAAATTTTTTTAAAATGAGGATGCTACAAAATTTTCTTAAAACTAATGATTTTTTAAAAATTTATCGGTATAGCTATGTTCTATAAAAAGAAATTATCAAATTTACCATATGATTTTTTAATACAAAAAGTAATTGATAAAAGTAGGATTTAAACTTATAATCTCATACTAAACTATTAAGATCTTTACCAACTAAACTAACGAACATCTTTATATATATATATTTATTCAAAGAATAGTAACTTTTTTTTGGGCAAGTTCATTAAAAAATCTATAATTTTGGGTTTTTCCTGCAAAGCGCTCAAAATTTTAAAAATTCTCTCAAAGTAATATTTTAAAATAATAATTTTGCCCCTTGACTCTCTAATCTTGGATAACCCCTTTTGCCATGTAGCCTCCCCCGCTTGTTGGCCCTTGCCATCTCGCTATAACCTATAACCCTCACATGAGTGCCTATTGCTCCCCTTCACCTACAACCCTTGTGAGAGGGTTGGTCACCTCCGTTGCATGAGGTCTCACTCATTGATCCTCATTGTCCCATCATCACTTGTAGCCCTCGTGCAAGTGCTCATTGCATGGGGATTACCTCCCTTACTTGTCCATGGGCCCTTGATGTTTTGTTGCTCGTAGCCTTTGTGCAAGGGTCTATTATGCGAGGTTGCCCCCTTCACTTGTAGCCCTTGTGTGAGGGCCTACCATCACCCATAGCCCACAACGAGCATAGCCCGTGTAGGTAAGGCCCAACGAAACGAGTAGCCAAGGGTAAAATGATAATTTTTTAATATTACAAGAGAAAATAATCTTTTAATATAGTCTGACGCTCTTTATAAGAATTTTTAAACTTGAGCCGCTTAAAAAAAATCTAAATTAGGAATTTTTTTTAAGAATTCACTTTTTTTTTTACAAAGGATAATTTAAAAATCTAAATTGTGACGCCCTCATCATCCTTGTTGTCACCTTGATAATGAGGTTGTAGACGATTGTGAGGTTGCATGATTCTATCGTCCCAATTGTTAATCTTAGCGAAGGGGGTCGTGGGCGAGGACGACAAGAGTGAGGTGATCATATGATAGATGAAGAGAGGAGGAGAATCGAGGGTGATAATACGAGTTGAACATGAGTAAAGGCGAAAACAACTAAGGGTGGATGAAAGTGACAAGCAAAGGGTGGAAACTTATACATGGAGGCAATCATGGATAGATACTATTGTTAGTAGGAAGTTGTCGGTGAGAGAATATCTTTTAAGAGAAAAAAAGAGTTGTTATGAATTTCTTTTTGAAAATGAGGACATTTTACAAAAAAATTTCAAAACTGATGAATTTTTTTTAAAAGTTATCCTTACAATTATCTTCTATAAAAAATATTAAATTTATCATATATATTTTATAAAGAATAATTAATAAAGACGAAATTCGAATTTCTTAAAAAATTTATCAACTAAGTTAGTTAATATTTTTACATTTATTTATTTAAAAAATATTATTATTATTATTATTTAAAGGTATAATTTATCATATACTCATTCAGATGTAACGAAGGGGCCACACCTGAATCACCTGACGCACGCAGTGGCAATAATTCAAGTGTGTCGGTGTCCGCTACCACAAAGACATTAATTCACATCTGATGGACGGAGAGCGCAGGGACTGCACTGCCATTAACATATGCTGATGCATTACGATGCATGGTCTGAAGTGTAGCAGCAGTACTTCATTGCTTCCACCCGCATTAGATGTGGAGGACGATCGAGGACGCATCGACGTCACTGCTTGTGTGCCTGCGATCTACCAATGGATACGACTGTCGGTTGGAGAGAAAGAGAGAGAGAGAGAGAGAGAATGAGAGGGAGGAAGGGGAAAGGAAGGTTGATGGTGGTTCCGAGGAAGAGGAAGAGATGGTTAATGGTCAAAGGGACGCTGGTGCCTCCACTGCAACTTGCTGCTTTGAGCAGAGTGATGATGTAGACTGAGACGAAGACTTCCATCCCACCCCATATATATATAATATATGTATGTAGAGAGAGAGAGAGAGAGAGAGATCATGTGGGCATGATGGTGATGAGTCAAAGCGGAGGACTTTTGGGGGAGAAAGGATGATGAGAGAGAGTTGATGAAGCAAGAGCTTGGCTGCTGCACCGGAAGTTGCCTTCGCCATCAGCTTCAGAATACGAGCTAGCAACGTCGAGAATGATAAGCCTCCCTGACGTCGTTACTGGAACTGTTTGGGCGTGAAGGTACGTATGGCACATGCATGCATATTTCATGGGCTACGTATAAGATGGCATGTTATGGGCAATGCAAAACCACTGCTCTTCGTGTGCGTCCGATTGCAACATGATTTGACAGTGAAAATAAATAATATTATAATTAATATATAAAAAATATTATAAGTATATTACTGTTAATTTAATTAAATATTTTAATCAATAATTTAAATTTTAACGAAAATTGATAGACTGATTAATTAATCTATTAGGCTCGGATCGTAATAAGAAACCATACTTATAATTTGAAGGATATTTTGATATCATAAAAAAAAAATTTGAAGACCAGATTTGATACTAAGACATGCCTTATGTTCTCTCACATGTCATCATCATGTGGTCAGCCCTAACTGTGTTGGAGGCGAAAACCATAGACACATGACATATGTTATGTTTGAAATGTAAATGACAAGTACATGATCAGCTACAGTATAATATCGTATTTTATGTGCTGAACCGATGTAGCCATTAGATATGTTATCGAGTGAAGTACGTGATGAGCTGCAGCGGCATGCACCCAATCAACCAGCCTTGTCTAAGTTAGATTGCCCCCATTGACACCTCAAGTTCACATCAATCCCCTAATCAAAGTCCTCCACTGCCATCACTCCCCCCACACCCTCTGTGGACCTACAGCAGTAGTAATGGTGGTAGCAAGCAGTACCCCCAGGTGTAAATGCACTTGCATGACTTGCATGCATGCACTGCCACCAGTTTCCAATACAGCGTCTTCTCTTTTCCTCTCCACCCCTCTCTCTCTCTCTCTCTCTCTCTCTTTCCTTCTCTTTCTCCCAGACACACTGACACTGACACTGACACTGACACTGATCTTCTTCTTCTAATATGACCTTAGAGAGAGGAGGACGCAGATGGAGACGTGAAGGCTGTCCTTCTTCTCCGCGGGTTTTGAAGCGAAGGAGCGCTGAGGTTTCCCTTGGCCAAAACGTCAAGACCACGAAGGACTCGGGAACCCGAGCGTGGGGGCAGTGGAGAGGAGGAGCACCTGATGCAGGCTTTGGGATGGGAGCCATTGAGCAAAGCAAACAGGCAGCGGTAGAGAGACATGGCAGAGGGAATGGGGTCTTTGGTGGCAACGAGTTGGCTTCCCGATGTGAGCCTAAGCCATGCCTCGTAAAGAAGCCAAAGGTGTGTGTGGTCTAGCTTCTCTGTTCCCGTGACCACTACCTTCCCATACGACTAGTCTCTTCCTCTTCTTCTTCTTCTTCTTCTTCTTCTTTATCTTAGCAGCTGATGTATGATCTTGGTTGAAGGATACGATGAACAGGCGGCACATTCCAGCATTCGGGAAGTGGGACTACTCTGATGATCTACCCATCACGCAGTACTTCGAGTCTGCAGTGCAGGCTGGCTTAGTCCCAGGCCAATTCCTTGGAGAAGATGCTCATCTGTTCAAGGTGCCACCAGTGGCCCCAGAGAAACCAGCTCATCACCACCAACAGCAGCAGAGAAAGGTTCTTATGTCTGCTGAGACTCTTTTCACTCTGCTTTGTTGTAGGATCTCACATGATTCCACTGGCTTTGGTTTGCGAGGTGAAGAAAGGAGAGAAGCAGCATCAGAACGGGCAAGAGAGAAAGCAAGCAGGGGAGGAGTGTGACACCACCGCAAGGAGGCTGAGAGCTCCCAAGGCTGTGGACGAGGACTTGTACAAGATCCCACCTGAGCTCCTCTGCCAGAAGCCCAAGAGGGTATCATCAATCATTTGCTTCCCCTTCTCATGCCGAACCACTAACAGTAGCAGTAAACATGATTCTCCTCCACCGTTATTGGGTGCAGAAGAAGTTGCTGAGGAGCTTGTGGTCAGGATGCCTGGGACTCAACTGCATTGCGTGAGAGAGCAGTGATGAAGAGTTGGTACACCCCCCACTTTCTTTTCTTCCTCTCTTCTTTAATCGATGAGGAGATGCGACTTCTCTGCTGTGTCTTCAATTTAAGTCCTCTGCTTCTTCTCTACCGTGTTCTTGTTCTTGCGCTGATGTATCATCATCATCGATCTTTCAACTGCTGGCAAAAAGCTGGGCAAGTGGGAGCTGTAGAGAGTCTGCAATCCTGTGGCGTGGTGGTGCGGTCTTTGATGCTAGCGAGCGTTCTTCACTTTGGGAGCTGCGCACGGTGGAGGGACGTGTTTGACGATGGAGTAGTTCGAAACGTCTCCAAAAGGCTACGGTGCTGCTGCGTCGTGGAGTCCTTCCCACGCTTTCTTTGCTTTCGAGTTATACCCTCTAAATGTTTGTGCCTACACCCATCCACTTTTTCGACGCAATCCACCGAATCATGTCTACAATATAAATTTGTCACTTAATTATTTATATTAATTTTATGAGTGTTTGAGGAAATAAGTGTGAGATTTTTTTTAGTTTTAACTAATGTTTAAGGTGGTACCAAATTACATGTTCCGATCTTTATATCTTTAAAAGTTATATTAAAATTCTTAAACATTTAGATATTTATAGTCAAAAATTAATTTTAATATCTAAATTAATTAAAATTAAACTCTTAATTTTTGTACATTTTTCGGATGAGACCTTTAGTTCTCAACATTTGGTGAATGGATATTAAATTAATATTTCGAATATTTATCCTCAAAGCGTATAACTAAAATATGTTGAGAGATGCGGTCAACTAAATATTGAACCGCAAATATTTATCCTCAAAGCCTTTACGATACAGCATGCAGCATACAGTATCAAAAATGCTTTTTTACAGTATGAAATTTGAATTTTGAGAAACTGCACCAATGCATTTGTTGTTCTATTCGAAACGCTTTTTTAGTGTGAAAAACATAAATGTAAGGAAAAATCAACGTAAAGTACTTTCCCTCAGCCATTTTGTGGCTGACCACTTCTCCCCTCTCAGAACCGGACATCCTGCATGCAAAGTGGCTGGATCAAGTCTTCCATTAAGCCCCTGAAATAATAATAACAAAACATTGATTAAGATCAGATGGTTGTCTGTGGATTTAATTTCCCCTCATTTTCCAGTGACTAAAGACAATGTAAAAGGCAATTTATATAGAATGGCAAATTTGAACTTTCTAGAGTTGGTTGATAGCATCGGAAACGGAGGGTGAGATCACAGACCAAGCTCCAGAAAAGAAGTGCATCCCCTTGGCTTGGCTTCACACAAAGCCCCCTAACCATCGTTCCTCCACAACTGCATTCACCAGCTGCGACCTGATGTAGGGAAGTAGTAGAAAGATTAGCAGACTGGGAAAAGAAGATATTAAAACATATATATATAACTAAAGCTTCCACCATTCACTTCCTCAAACACCAGCATGATCTTGCCTGATATTAAAAAAGTCAGTGATAACAAAACAACTAAATTCAAATTCACAAATTATACTAACCATTGGAAAGTAGGTCTCACCCCCTTCAACATCATCGTTTAAATACATTAGCATCGTTGCTACACGTTGGCCTCCTTTCTTTATGTGAGTCTGCATGCATTCGGGGACTGGTAATGCTCCTTTGATGCTCAGAAGAAAGAATCAAGGTGTTGGTGAAAGAGAAAGAAATCTTACAATGTTAGTGAAGTAATCACAATGTATACTGTAAAACTGACTTCGTTTATACCTGCACGAAAAGTGGTATTTCATAACTAGCAGGATCATCTTTCTCATATATTTCTTTATATTCTAAATGAAGTATATACTTTTTAATTTAGTACCTTAGTACTTGCATGTGCTCACCATTTTCTGCAGGAATTTGAGAAAACACAGCAATCCGGTTTTCGATAGCCTGTGTTGATAACAAGAGAACAAAACTTATAAGAATGATATTGTAGGTTGAACTTATTCTACTGAAAAAGATGAGCAAGTCACCATATATGCTTTTGAATCCAACACTTGAAACCTATCCCTTTTTTTGGTTCCGTCTTAATGAGAAACAAATTGCAAATTTCCAGTTTAGGTGAATGGTTCAAGTAACAAAATAAGCACTGTTAAAGCTTATATACATATTGGGCCCTTTTCTAACAACTTAGGCATTATTGATAACCTAATAAAAAATCTTTATCATGACATCAGAGCTCCTTCAGATTCTGGTGGTCTTCATTGTCGTACCTGCCTAGGTTTCTAGAGGATCCTTTGTGACCTTAATTTATCTCTTACTTGGTCTTCTTTACTCTCTTTGTTCTTTATCATGGCAGACTCAAACATCATCCCAAACTGCAACCAGTATTCCAATTGATATCCATCTAATAAATACTTCCAATTCTTCTATTGAAATCCTAATTACAACCGACTTGCAAGCTCATTGTCAAAAAAGTTTCTTGAATAGTCACCAAACAGCCAAGTTGTTCATCAAAATCAAAGAGGATGGGTTAATTGAGGATGATCTTATTTTGAGACTTGGGAAGCCAACAATTTTATGGTTATGCCTTGGCTGTTTCATTCTGTGCAACACAAAAATCAACAAACCACTTCTAGTTGTAACAAATGCACTAGTTTATGAATTAAAGAACTGGATTTACCTTATCAAACAAGAGTCATTATCTGTGTCCAAGAATTACAGCCAGCATGCTGAAGGGGCTGTGGCTGGCTAGAATACTAGAGCTTTCCCTATTTTATCAGCTGTTGGTGTTGCTACAGTTTTGTTTGGGTAATGTAGGAAGGAGGCACTAAATTTTAAGACCATGGAAACAAAGAATCACATGTCAAGAAAACAGGAGACTGACACCCTATTCAAAGGGTTATATAACCTCAGGTGGTTTTGTATTGCCATTTAATTTCTTGCATACTGGTGACTTAACAAACTGTATATATTGATTACATGAGGCAGGCTGGGGGTGTTGGTTTGCTGAAAGAAAAATCCAACACTTGAAGTTGCAAGAGTTCTAGTTTTCCAAATGGGAGTACAAAAAAATTATTAGGGGAAACTATCTCAATAGCCACTTATTTAATCAATATGCATGAGGCGGGCTGGGGGTGTTGGTTTGCTGAAAGAAAAATCCAACACTTGAAGTTGCAAGAGTTCTAGTTTTCCAAATGGGAGTACAAAAAAATTATTAGGGGAAACTATCTCAATAGCCACATATTTAATCAAAAATATGCTACACCCTAAAATCCTTGATTTTTAGAAATTTTTTGGATCGTCCAAATAATTCTACCATCAAAAAAGAAACATTGGACCTAAAATCCTTGATTTTTAGAAAATTTTTGGATCACCTGAATAATTCTACCATCAAAAAAGAAACATTGGAAAACTTCCTCTTGAAATGTTTGGTGTCTCTTTTAATCACATTCAAAGTCAACATCAAACATAAATATCCTAAAGCTCTTGAGTTTTCTTGACTACTCACTCATGTAAAAGGGATATAAATGCTATCATTCTCTCCTCGAGAGTTTATATCAGATGGATCTTAATCTTGTTGAGAGTCAGCTATGTTTCTCAAACACTTATCCTCAGGATGAGAACATAAGTAAAGATAATGATCAATAACTTATTCCTAGTTCCTAAATTAATAGAAGCTCTACCAGATCTTAAATCCTTGTCTATGTAATAATGATCAATAACTTATTCCTAGTTCCTAAACTAATAGAAGCTCCACCAGATCTTAAATCCTCGTCTATGTACTCTCCCATTAATAGTCCATAATGTTCAATTAATAGTCATAAAAGTTGCTTAAGAAGTATAATTTATGTAAAATAAGGAACCAACCTGTATAATTGGCAAATTTCGCTCTTCTGAAGTTAGAAACATACCAGAACTTGTTCGAACCTTACTCTTTATACCCTGGAGAAAATAAAAATAGACAGAAAGGTAAGTGCAACAACTCTTCGGAACAGATACATAGCACACTATGATGGCTGACAGGTTTTGGCTAACCCAGTTATGAATACAAGTAAATGTATTAGACCTGTATCTTCTGTTGTAAAATCTTCTTTCCAAGTACTCTAGTTCCAGAAAATAATTCTCATTCTCACCACCAAATTTGTTATGATGAAGATAGTGTCAAGAGATACACCCAAATTGTTTCTTTGACTATGGGAATTCATGACTGGGTGTGAAGGGCACACTATAATATGTATTATAGACAGGTCAACAAGTTCAATAGTTTTCTAGAACTTCTGAAATTTTAAATGTACAAATACCTTCATGAGAAACTTAGCATTTAGTTTCAAAATTAGAAGTATAGTTGACATAAACACAATGATAGAAATCTTATGATATTTTATTGTTAAAAAAAAGGTGTCATATGTTAAAAAAGAACATTGTTATTAAGTAGGTCTCTTCATTGTTATTAATTATTGATATACAATTGACCAAAACCAGAAAAACAATTGGCCATAAGCATTAAGGTTTGCACAAATATTTACCAAAGAGAAAAATAGGAACAAAAGAGAACATTTCTCAGCATAGATGCTTGTATGATTATGTTCAGAACCATCATCCTCCAACTTTTACCACCAAGTTTCAATGAATATATTCTTAGTAACATCACAAAGTTGCCTTTTTTTTTCAAAGGAAAGGACAGGACACAGAAAAATTAGACCATATGAAATCCACCATTCATCCAAGTCAATCCAGCATGTAAACCAGCATTGTCTCTGGAAAGTATGTCTATCATGCATTAATTAGTATCATGATACTAGAGATGAATTGCATATTAAACATGGTTCCATAATCTTACAAGAATATGACAGTACAAACACAAAGAACTAAGTAGGTCTTTAATATTGTTCTTAACAGAAATAGGACAGTAAAAACTTGCCTTCCCTGTTTCGTCATCTATCACTAAGGAGACCGCTAGGCGAGGTCTACCAATTGCTTTAAGATAATCACATTCCTACATGTGTAACAAACATGAAGATCATCATAGCAACTTCCATGCCAATTTGTAAACATATGCACCACATAGAACAAAAACATAAATGAAAGCATAAGTCTCCTGTTTCATATGGGCAATGATCATAATAAATATGTAAACCAACCATCAAAACACCATGCATACCAAGCTTATGGAAAAAAAATAAAATATACATGGAAAGATATAGATGGCATATAATCTTGTGCAGAAGTTTGGCAAATGCTGCATAATTTACAGTCTTGAAGAGTTGAAGATAATATAAGCAGAACTATTCTTGGAATAACTCAAAAAGACTCCATCTGAAATATCTAATATCGGGTCACTTTCAAAAAAGATGATACTGTCAAGGGACAAGAAAGGAATTATGACCACCAGATCTAATGAAAATGTCAAAAAAATAACATAACAGCATATTAAGTACTGATAAAGAGAGCATCCTCTAATGAATTTGGCATTTCCATGGTGGACCCAGTGAAGATATAATTTAATAAGTAGAACTGAAATCACAGACAAACTCAGTTTCCATCAGCATATAATGATCATATTTGGTGACAATCAATTATTTATGGAAGCACAAAGCCAAACAATATTTCTTAGGATGTTTTTAGCTGCAACAAAAGCCCATGGAAAATAGATCTTTGAAAATTCTTCCCCATGATTCATGTTTAGAAAGAAAAATATGAAACTGAAAAATCAATCTAGGAAGACTAACTACAATCTTTACCAGAGTTTTCTGAGAATGAAAAAGGAAATTTATCCAATTCTTCCTACCATCTAGTTTTTCAGGTTGTATTGATGTTTCAGAAGAAGTTGTCTATATATAATAAGCTTTCTAAATGGTTGACCGGCTTCATTTCTTCCAAGTTATATAAATCACTAGCAATATTTCCTTCCATATCATTCGAAACAGAAACATCAGAAGTACCAGAGAGGATGGAAAACTGGTAGAATATAGTTTAATGAAGAAACAGCATGTATTAGTGGACAAAACTTGCATCCCAAAGACTTCCTTGACAGTACTTTCACTATTGGTTGCTAACATGTAGAAGAGTTTGATGTTACAGGAGGTGAAAAATCTTACAACTATAGTAAGATAGTACTACCAATATAAATTTATAAGAAACTGCAAAGAAGTATGAACATGAGGTAGTTCCAATATTCTCAAGATACAAATCATTTGTTCTTAGCCTATGTTTCAAGAGTTCATTTGACCAACATAGCTCATTTGAAAACCTAACATGAAAAAAAAAAAAAAAACCTAACATGAAATGGTTCTTGAAAAAAATGTTGCTTATGAAGCAATTCTAAGTTGTTTTAGTGCACTTTGTAGTATTCAAGGTACTAGACAAGCTACATCTAATTGCACTTAATTGTTATTATTAAATACTTACTATTTCTTATCTATAGTATTCTTTTATAATGATACTTTCTATGTATTTTTGTTTTTTAACATAGAGTGCATGTCAAACTCAAGTATGTTCTTCAGTCAAACCCCAATTCTAGATTGACATGCAACAATTGACAGTGGACTTGCTAATAAGAGTAATTCACCTACTAATCAATAGTTGAGACAGAATAAGTTGCACAGAAAGTATTTTGTTGCTAAAATACAAGTAATTACACAAAACTCATCATAATTCTTGGACAAACATGACTTAGACCACAAGGTAATATCAAAGAACATGACAAGTTGAGAACAAAACTAATTTATCAACGTAAGAAATTTTTTATACAATAGTTTTTTAATTCAAAGATTAGGGGCCACCTGTTCATCTACCAAATTACCCGCATAAATGTAACAAATATATCTAGAAAAGTCATGGTAAAAAAAAAAAGAAGAAATCAATAGAAGAAAGACAAAAGAATCTTGAAGCAATAGGAACAATGAAATAATCAAGCATCGTCCAAAATGCTCATGCTAGATGTGACTATAATTTGAATAATGCTCATTGACTTTCCTCCTTTATGATATCTGTCATTGTTGCTAATTAATCTGCTAGAAGACTAAACTTCTTCATGAAGAAAGATAGCACCAGTAGCTTCTCATAGTTATTAAGACAATCAACATACTAAAGTTGATTACAATAACACTCACTTGGTGCCTTCTACTCATGGTGTAAACAACAGGAACAATGAAATAATCAGCAACTAGATGCTTATGTTTCTAATAAACAATAGTCAATGGAATTCTAGCGCCAAAAAGAAGCAATAATTTGAAGATCAAAATCATCAACAGGAAATAGTCACACCTGCGTGCTTAAGAAATTATGAAAAAGAATAATTCGTGGTGACCAGCTGAGGATTTCAGGTCTTACCTATATGAATAAAAATGATACATTAGTTGAGAGGATAAAAACATAGTTCTGACATTTAAGAAAATAATTCTGTGCTCAAATTGAGATATGATTGTGCCAAAGACAAATATTTTTGTCAACAAGAACATATCCTTTTGAGATCATCAACTAGAGGAAGTAAGAACACATAGCTAAAGCCAAATTTCATCTCACACAGTTATCAATTGTCCATATACTGATGCTTACTAGGCAACTTCTGAAGGCAGAGATTAGGAGACCAAGTTCTAACCAATTGCCATATTCATAGGCTTCATTAGAAAATAGGTTTAGCATATTTGTCAAATCTTAATCAGATCAAAAAGTCAATGATGACATTTTTCACTAGCAAAAGTGTCTTGTGGTTTTTCAAATTGCATATTTGATGATTAGCTATGGCATAGTACCAAAAAAAAAGGTCAGAGCATGTTGACAGTTTGCACATGTTTTTGAGAAGGTATGTCCAATATTAAGATATGTATGTACCTTGATACTTCCAAGCTATAGATCAACTTTGACTGATAAGAACATAGGCACGCTCCAACCACATGCTTGAAAAAAAATAAAAGAAGGAAATCTACGACCCAAATTAATCCTAAAATTCCTTGTTTAGTATTTTGAAAAAAGAAGCACTACAACGTACTGAATTCTATTTCTTTCTCTCCTTTTTCATAACCATATTATTCTTGAACCAAAAAAGATTGATGATGATTGATCTAATTGACAAGTGTGCTACAGTGGTTTAACAAGTGCTCAGGTGCTATTTAATGTTTTTTCTATGCATATTTAATTTAATGCTAATCTCATGGGGGCTTCTTAAGTTTAATCAACTTAATGATTACAGGAAAAGATGTTAATGATAGTGGTGGTAACAACATCCTACCATGCATCAAAAAGAAAAAAAAAACATCCTTCCCGCTTTAATAGATAAATGGCTCATGAATAGTTGAAAATTAGAATAACCAATTTAGAAACAAGAATATAAATACAATTATTCCATTTTGCAACTATTAGTGGCTAAAATGTCATCAGATATGATATGATCAAAAAATTAATTTCAGAACATTAAAAAAGAAACAGTAGATATCAGTAGCATATTTTTCATTATGACAGTGAAGTCAAAACATACAGATCCATGATGAACCAGAATAGTTTCCTTGTCATTTTCCCAATGAGAAGTGCCTACGAGCAATAGTTTAAAAACTGCAGTTACCGCTTCTTGTATTATTGTGCAGACTAGTAGCAACCAACTTATTAGTATAATAACCATAAAAGTGACACCCATATTGACAAAGATATGAAGATATTACAACTAAGAACTGAAAAATGGTTTGCAAAGATGAGAACAAATCAGGATGATAACAATTTTGTAATGGAACAACCTAATGATACAAAAAAAAAAAAAAACACTGAAAGGGCTTCAAGAAACAAATTTTTACAGAAGTTTATTTTAATCAGACTTTCTTTGTGGCACCTCTACTTTAAAATTTGAATTAATCCATCATTTCTTGTTTTATAGCAGTATGAGCTCTAACTTGATAATTAATATTTTGATATGCTCCCAGCAAAGTTATTGTCAAGGCCACTAAAAAATAAGCCATCTTTATATTCCCAAGAAAAGCACAAAATATCCAGCATTTCATGTGAATTCTGAACAGAGCTGTTCGGTCTGATATTTTATTAAATAGTGATATTGGTGAAAATTTTATGTTAAGTAAAACTACAAGCTTCGAGTGTCAGTAACTTGATCATGGCAAAATAACAAGACCGAAAGGCTCCTAGAACATTCAATAACAACTGCTAACATAACTCTTATCCATTAAATTTGGCAGCATAGAACAAACAAATTTGGCACTCACGAAGGTACTATATCTCTTTTTACTATAGCAGCAGGTGGACATAAATTTAAGCATGAAAGAAATAAATAGTTTTCCAACAAAAGCTGTACCAGATGATTTTTCCAATTGCCAGATAAATGCCAATTGAAACAAAGAACCTGCAAGCAATAACAACAATTAAATTATGCAGCGTAAGATGACTGAAAGCAACTTTCGCATTAGCTAGCATTCCAGAGGAACAAGGCTACTTAGTCGGTTCAGGACAATTTTCTGTAAAACAATGAGCACAACTGTTATTCGATACATATACCACAACCTTAGCATAAAACAACTATATGTAGCCCCCATGCTAAAGTTTCCGACATAATCATGACAATGTTCACGTTTTCAGAAACGCACTTTTGCAGGCAACCCTGACAAAGCAAAGCATCAGAGAAATGCTTTGGTAGTATTGATACATGCAAATGCTTAATAAGAACGTAGGAACGATCCTTTTGATGGCGAATCGGGGTCTAGGTCTATCTCATCTCCAAGAAAGCCGCAGTACTGATCCGAGAAACAAAGATGACGATGTGTTGATCGATGTAGTGTGCACATACATGGAACTCATATGGATGCAACTCAGATTATCCGATTTAGACAAGAACTAGACCTAGAAGGGAGAAGGGGAGGAAGGAAACGTACCCACAATCATCCCGAACGTGACGAAGAAGACAAAAGCGAGGACATACTTGGACCGAGCCATCTTCATCCCAATCGATGATCACCAGGAGATCACTTCGAGCTCCCCTTCTCCCCCTCTCCTCCGCGCTCGGGTTGGGAGGGAGACGATGGGAGGTAAGAAGGCGGTGCGCCATTTAGTGTCCGGTAACGCTCACCTCTCCGCAGGCCGAAGACGTTTCGTAGCTCGACCTCCAACCAGTTATATACACTATCGAGCGGGTGTTATTGGTAACGGATCCACTCGGATGCAGTCAGGATCGATCCGCATCCGAAAGATCAATAATCCCAAATCTACCTTATTCATATATTCTCAGAATTCACATGTTGCATTTTTTAGGACATAATTCCTTTATGGCATTTAAATCATATGCGGTTGCAATGTCTCTAACTCGAGTTTAATTGACTTGTCATTTAATATGAATTCAACTGACAAAAGTATAAACGGATTAATCCCATAATTGATTAATAAATTAATCAAGATAAATTTATTAACATAATCTAATAAATTTATGTTGACCGCACTGCCGTGTGTAGAACCAGTGATTAATTCCGTAGATTATGTTGATTTCTATTAGATTTTGAGTAATTTTATCTTAATTATGATATTTTTTTAAATAAATTTATATTATTTTGATGGTATAAAAATATTATAAATATATTCATAATCATAATCTAAAAAAACAAAAAAAGGCTTTTTCCACAAAATCCACAAAGGAAAACGATGATTAATCTGATCCGGTCAACACCCTGCAAATTTGATGCTGGCGTCTTCCAATATCAGATATCCCATGGTGGCAATAGATGAATCGTGGCGGATCGATCTCTCCATCTTGACGTCAAGACGAAGAACAAGAGGGAGGGCCAATTTGCTTGCTGTCGATCCGTCGGTCTTGTCCTCCTCAAGTATTTTCTCTGCTCGTCGGTGGACAGGTGGTTGGCGAAAGACTCGAGAGGAAGTCTACGCAATCAATCAATGGTTCTACACACGGCAGTGCGGTCAAGCTAGAAGAGCTTCGCGGAAGGAGTCATCCGTTCATCGCTCAAATTCTAAAGCCAAAGCTGTAACTCATTACTCCGATCGCTCTTGCTCGGCGAGAAGCAAAATGATCCCTTGGTTGCCACTCCTGTCATCGGTCACCTCCATCTTCTTCTTCTTCTACTTCTTTGCGCGGATCCCTTTCACAGCCTGCACCGGCTTCTCCTTCCCCTCGTTCACGGCGACCGATTTGATCTCTCTATCCGGCGGCTCCGCCATTTCCAACGGTTCGCTCCAGCTGAGCGATGGCCGAGTAGTGCGCAACGCCGGCGGGGCTTACTACGCTCAGCCCATCCAGCTGTGGCGCCCTACGACCAACGAGACGACCGACTTCGCCACCTACTTCGAGTTCGTGATCTCATTCCCGGGTGGCTCTTCGAATTCGTCCTCCGGTGGCGGGTTTGCCTTCTTCTTGGCTCCGGTGGACTCGCTCGATTACCAGAATTCGACCGGGAGTCTGCTCAGTTTATCCAACGACACCACGACCAACAAGCGCTTGCTTGCGGTGGAATTCGATTCATTTCGAGACCAGAACTCGAGTTCCAATGTCACCGCCGGGAACAACGACACGCTGGCGGCTCAGGTCTCCTACAACGCGACCTCCAAGGCTCTCCTCGTCAGTGTCAAGAGTCTACACGTAAGTAGCTCCAACTCCAGCTCGCTAAATCTCACTCAGAAGGTGGACATGAGGCAAGTCCTACCGGAGAAGGTGTTGGTAGGCTTCTCGGTCACCAACGGATCCAAAGTCGTGGTTCAGAAGATAACCAAGTGGAACTTTTCATCAAATCTTGAAGCCGAAGGCGGACGAGGAAGACGAGCCTTCAAGAAATGGATGTTGATTCCAATCGCAGCTTTGGTACTTGCAGCAGTAGTAGTAGCAGCAGTCTCAGCTTGCTACGTCTGGGAAGGACAAGGATCTATACTGTTTGCGATTCTGACGGTGGTAGAGAGAATAGCAAGATTGGTTTCTCTTCCTTTGGTGTGGTGTGGATTCGTGAAGAGAATGTGGGAGGGTGAACAGGATAAGAACAATGGTGAATCATTGATGGATGATGAGTTCAGTACGGGGACAGGGCCCCGGAGATTCTCGTACAAGGAGCTGATCACTGCAACGAGCAACTTCTCGGAGAAACGAAAGCTCGGGGAAGGAGGATTCGGAGGCGTCTACAAAGGCTTCCTGAATCGCTCGGGGAAGGAGGTCGCGGTGAAGAAGATCTCCAGCAAATCAAAACAGGGGAAGAAGGAGTACGCATCGGAGGTGAAGATCATCAGCCGGCTGAGACATCGAAACCTGGTGCAGTTGATCGGTTGGTGCCACGAGCGCGGCGAGTTCCTCCTCGTCTATGAGTTCCTCCCCAACGGAAGCCTCGACTACCACCTGTTCAACCGGAAGACCACCCTCCCGTGGGGGATCAGATACAACATCGCGCTCGGCCTGGCCTCGGCCCTGCTTTACCTCCACGAGGAGTGGGAGCAGTGCGTGGTGCACAGAGACGTCAAGTCCAGCAACGTGATGCTGGACTCCGGGTTCAACGCCAAGCTGGGGGACTTCGGCCTCGCGAGGCTGGTCGACCACCAGCTCGGCCAGCACGCGACTGGGCCGGCGGGGACGCTGGGCTACCTGGCGCCGGAGTGCTTCAACACGGGCAAGGCCAGCAAGGAGTCGGACGTGTACAGCTTCGGCATCGTGGCACTGGAGATCGCGACGGGGAGGAGAGCGGTGGAGCACGGCAAGGATGATGACGAGGTGAGGTTGGTGGAGTGGGTGTGGGAGATGAACGGGAGGGGCAGGCTGCTGCACACCGCCGACCGAAGCCTCGACATGGACTACGACGCGAAGCAGATCGAGCGGTTGATGCTGGTGGGGTTGTGGTGCGCTCACCCGGATCACACGCAGAGGCCGTCCATGAGGGAGGTGATCCAGGCCTTCACCTTCGAGGGAGTGATACCGGATCTTCCCAGGACGATGCCTGTTCCCGTCTTTGCCGTGCCACCGGTGCAAGGATCGAACTCCAGCACGCCGACAGTCACCTTCGGAAGCCTCACCACCGGTCGGTAGCTGTCGGAGTCACGCAACAACGCCCGGTCTCGCCTTTGCTTTGCATGAAGCTTCTGCATGCATACAGAGGTCGATCTACGAAGCAAGCTGTCAAAAGTTGTTCTCATGGTGGTCTTCTCTATTTTGTATTTTCTGGAGTCGTCCAAAGGACTCGATGCGTTAAGAGTTCATCAACAAGTTTGCTTAAGCTTCGGCTGCTTTCTTGACTAAGGTAAACGTGCTGGGCTGGGATGGGTTTGGTGTGTGGAGAGCTGTATGCAACGAAAGCCATAGTTGACTGGGCAAGTCAAACCCTTTACCTGGTCAAACTCATTCGCCATTAAAACCATGTGAGCTGTTCTGACCAGGTCAACTAAGCAACTGCCATGGAGCCGTAGGTGACACGCCAATAATAATCGGAGACAAAGGGTTTAGATTAAAGTAACATCAACAGAGACGTGACTCTCTTAAACTAATAGTAGGAATAATAATAATATTATTATTATTGTTATTGTTATTGTTATTATCAGGGTCAATATCTCTCCCGTATCTCTACGGACATCATGACTTTAGTCCGGCTATTGTCGGCTTTTTGCCGAAAAATATTTATACATATATCTTGAACTAATTACATATTACTAGTGAAATTAGTCATCTTTAACATT
This sequence comes from Musa itinerans, assembly GCA_001649415.1. Classification (NCBI taxonomy): domain Eukaryota; kingdom Viridiplantae; phylum Streptophyta; class Magnoliopsida; order Zingiberales; family Musaceae; genus Musa; species Musa itinerans. Next base: position 114,330 of record LVTN01000134.1, read on the forward strand.
TTAATCTTTATATTTATAAAAAAATTTATTATTTTTTTATAATTATGAAAGTAAAATATTAAATCCGATTAAAATGATACTTTTATATAATTAAAAATTAAAAAAAATATATTTTTTATTAGAAGAACGAAATTAAATATTTTACTTTAATAAGTATAAGGATCTCAATATAAATTTTAAAGTATAATGATCGAAATATGAAAAATAACTTATTATAAGAAATAATTTATAATTACCCCCACATATCATCAAAGTCAAACGTATGTGTGCTTCAAATTTGAATACTTCATATCTATTTCTCTAAACATTCAAATTTTGTATATAACCCTCTAAATATTTGAATGATTCATGCATATATTATATATATATATATATATATAATCTAAATTTGTCATCCATTTTTTGGAGTGTGTAATAGTTTCAATCCATGTGTTGTACAGGATGAGAAGTGGGTGCACATGAAATGACAGACTTTGCCAAAGTTCTACCTCATATGCTTCTTATGTCATAATAGTTAAACATGACAGACTCATATAAGTTGGTACAATGAGATCATGCTGTCCTTTTGCACACTTCATACTATTGATTATAATACAGATTATAGAATTGATAAATTTAATTATATAGTCCAACCAATTACCTATTAACAAGCCTTATTCTTTTATTATCTACTAAAACATGTTGAATGACAATAATTGATCAATATTAGAAGAGAGGGAAAATTGAAGTTGGTAATTTTCAATCACAACATATTGTGATCACTATTTTTGAAAGTTAGGTATAAAACAAACATATGGCACGCGATATATATCATATCCACTAACTTAAATATCGAGGGAGTTTTATCAATAATTGAATAGAGAGTAGTTGGTGGTATGTGATTGATTATGGATAGAAGTTCAAGTCAACTCGATATAGGTCAATAATTAAAAAATATCCTTTTCATCATATGAGTAGTTGCACATTATGCATAATCTCAACAGTTTAGACTAAATATTTGAGTTAATTTGGATGCAGAAAAATAAAGGAAAATAAAAGAAACATGCTAAAATGATCTATTTAAAGGTAAGAACAAACTTTACCACTACTGCACACATTGTAATAACAAGTGTGAGGCCATTACTCAGACAGATGAAACAAATGTTTTGTGTATAGATGTATAGCTACAGCAGAAATTGATCATGAATCATATGGAAAGCTTTTACAGAGTGATAAAGTTGGGCCAACATAAGCATATAAAGAGTGATAAAGTTATCTAAAGTCATGCACAGAGTAAGTAATTAGCTATTTGCTTGATTTAACTAGATAGTGGTAAAAAGGAATTTTATCTTATAGACAGAAAATTTTGCAAAAGAAAATAGAAATAATTAAGGCTGTAGGGAAAACAAGTTTTTATTGGATTTGTCATACTAAGCTTTTTTTTTTTTTGTTGCAAGCATGGAGTGCATGCAAAACCCTTATATGTCACTAATTAGAGCTTCATCTTTGGCATGTTGACTCCCATACATGATCAGCTCATGTTCATAGTAGGACATCTGTATCTTTCATATGCTTCCAAAATGTTCTCTAATTCAGATCTTGACACACAAAAATAAAGACAAGAGGCAAAAAGACCAAGTAATGCAATTTGTAGATTGCATATGTGGAGTCACTTGTTTGTTTGTAGGTACAAGACAAAGGCTTTAAAAGCAGAATCGAAGGCAGTTTTAACCATGAATGAAGTCAGAACTCCTTTCTCTGTGCAATGAAAGTTCTTCCTTTTTATCTGAACTGCATGATTCTGAAAGTTTTTGAAATTAGTGAAAGGGAAACTTCACAACAGTCATATATTTCAGATGGAATTATTTTGATGACATTCAAGTTTTGACTAATTGTGTGAATTTTTCTCATGCTTTTCTGTGTCAATTATTGACCCTTTTTTTAATTCACTGAATGTTAGATTTTTTTTTGTTCAGTGATAACCCTCCCCCTCAAGCAAAAGCTTTCCTGCATCTCTTCATTTTGCTGTTCAAGCACTTGTGCTGATGCTTTCTGATCTTTCCTTGCAAGTGCTCATCTGCTCCATTGACAATGATGTCTTTTTCTGGGATTCCCAGCAAAAGCTAAAGTATATGCAGAAAGCAAAAGTCATATATATATATCTATATATATATATTCATTCTTGAGTACCTGAAGCGTCTAATCAGCTCAAACAACAGCGTCTAGATTAGAGTAAAGCAAGATTCCAGTTGAAATGGACAACCTTATGTTCTTGCCAAATATTCCAGTTCTTTAGTCAATGTACCTTATCTAATTTGCTAACCAGAGAATGAAGATAAAGTAAATCACTGACATACAACTCAGCAAAAAATCAATTAGAAAGGAACATTTAATGAGCAGAGAGTTGGAGGTGTCAATATGTAGGCCAAGAAAAGTTCATCATCAAGAGCAAGTGTAGGGTCGGTAGCAGCTCACCAAGACCACATGCACAAACCTAGAGATGAGGGAGGACTTCAAAGGTCACCATGACCACACGCTGATGGTGTATACATAAATGTATCCATCGATAGAGCAAGAGAAGAAGAGAGAGGGTACAGCCTCACCTCAGACACTACTGACGTCTGAGGCTGTACTCTCTCTCTTCTCCCATTGGACTCGATGTGTTGTTTTGATCCCTCCACTGCGACAACCTCTCGAGGTGTAAGCACCCCCTTATATAGGCAGCATTTCGACCTTCAACCATGGCCGGATAAATTTGACAGGGGGAAGACCTCCGCAAACGACATGGCCAATAATGCAAGGCGCGGTGCAAGTTGATGAACGCGCACAGTGATGTGATTGATGGCTTAACCCTTTCCATTGGCCTGCTGTGCCACTTTGAGGAGAGGGCACACGTAGCTGGGAATAGAGCTGAAACCCTAGCCGAAGACGTGAGGGGGTGTGTCGGCAAATCCAAGTGCATGACTCCTTTGAGGGGTTCTAATCTTGACGCCTTGCGCAGGGAGGGGAGGGGGCTGGAAATGGAGGTCCACTAGGAGGAGATAGTGGAGACACTGTAGCAGAAGATATGGATGATCGACCGACGGAATCCACCAGCTGCATGCACACTGTCACGCTGCTGTAGCAACCAAATTTATTGGTCTGGAAGAGAGAACGATCGATGTGCAATGTGTTTGTGCATTCTGAAAGCATTAGGCTTCCCAAGAAACCTACATAGTTAGGGTTACTGAGAGAGAGAGAGAGAGAGAGAGCATGGAGAAGATGATCATAAAGGATGGTAAATGGTTGAGAGGACTTGACTTCTACCTCCAGATCTTCCGTCAAGCCATCATTTTAGGGCATACGACAAACATGAAAGGTGGCCTCACCACAAGAGGCAGCAGTTGTCACCCTCCCAGGGAGAAGAAAGTCTCAGTTACAGCGTCCCCACTTCACATGGATATGCATATCTCACGCATATGTGTCATGATTGTGGACGAACTGTTCATGCGTTTTCCATTAGAGGATCGTAAAAGTTCTGCAGCCAATGTATGAGAGGTAGGATCACTACCACAGAGATAGAAGATAGGCAAAGGTGGAAGAAGACTATGGCCATGCAGGTGAACAGTTTCCAGAGAAAGAAGTGGGCACCGATCTCACTTCCCTGTCAACCGATGGTATTGCAAGTGTTCTATCTGTTTAGCACTGGCAGAAAATTATATCTAGGAATTATGATTCGACTTGGCCAAAACTTGGAACCTCAAAGGATATTGAAACTTCCAAATATTTGGTAGCAGATTAAGAGAGAGAGAGAGATTGGAGTAAGATTCTTCAAGGATATCATTTGAGGGAAAGCAATATCTTGCTGGAGACAGCGATCAGCTCTGTAATCACCATGCTGCTATTTGGATTTGATGTGAGCTTGTCTGAACCTTAGCTGATAGATACCAACTCAATTATTCTATCACTGCCAATATGAAACTAAACTATCACTTCCTATACAAGATTAAATTACAGATTATAATCGTTCTTATTAAATACCAAGATAAATCAAAATCAAATCACATAATCGACCTATCCATAAGTAGCTCTTTCCTATGTGGGTTGTTCACTCTATACAATTTTAAGTTGGTTTTGACATCCTTAGATTAGTCTTTTTCTTCTTAGATCACTCACTATGTATGTCTAGTATTAAATCAGCCTTAACTTAATTAGGCTAATTATTTCTTAATTAAGTCGATCGATGACCAATAGAGCGGTATTAATCAGCTCGATCTAATAAAATAAATGGCATATTAACTTGATGAACCTAATATCAATATTGACCAAATACACTTCTGGAGCCATTATAAATCAAGTCATACAAATCATCCTTTTAAATATTTAAAGATAAGACTACATACATTTACCCTCTTACTTTGGATGTAGGATTAAATTAAAGATATTACAAAATAGCTATTAAATTAATGGTAAATATGAATTTATATATGCGAAAGAAAAAAAAGGCTTTAAAAAACATCATGCATGTCTTTGGTAAATATATTTGTTTAATTTCCATAAAATTAAACAACCATCAACAGTCAGTAGCATTAAACAATTGAATGATATGGGTTTATTAATTGAGGGACTAATTTTCATGTTTAGGAGGGCGATACAATCCAATAAGTCTTCCATTAATCGGCTGCCGAGGTCTTGAGTTGTTCTCATAATCCTGAAATTTGGCAAGTGGAATCATGTGAGGGAAAATAATATAAAGCACTCCAATAAAGCAAAAGCTTCATTAGCTGATTACATGCTCTTGATAATCAAAATATCAAATTTATCATGTGATCTAATCAATTTTGAACATCAAATTTATCTTCCTCTACTTGAAGAAAAAGATAATGGTAAAGAAGGATTCATACCCAACATCTCATATTGGTTTCGATAAGATAATGGTACAGGTGATGTTTGATCCTGAGACCTTGCTATTAATATATCTTTAGTATGAATGATATTATCGAATGAGATTTCGAACCCTCAATTTTTGATAGTAAGTGATAATATTAGCTCCGATACTAATATATGATGTATAAAATAAAGGAAGGGAGTATAATGCTACTCACATCATCAACAGCCCGTCTTAATAGTCTCAATTGTTTTTCTGACACAGTCTTCACCTGCGAGCAAGAAAATAACACACTGATTCAATTGATTCTGCACGATAGATGATAATAATAACAACAGTAAGATGCCAACACCCACAACATAATGAGCTGATATATACGACCAACCTTCCTTAATATGGTCCAAATGACACCTTCAGAACAAGGGGGAGTGGTAAGAGAGCCCATGTATCTGTAGTACCTCTGCCCCATTCTCCTGCTTGCATGGCTTGGGTCTACTGCTCCCAACTCCTCCTCCTTATCGTGCTTGTCCTTGACCTTCTTTATGGATCTCTCCAACTGAGCACAGTCGCCACCATAGCCTCAAGTGTATATATATTGGTGATAGAAATCATGGCTAATGGATATAAATGTATACTGATATTTTGCTAATTACCTCGTGGATAAATGGATCAGGAGGGCCAGTTTTATAGAGGAAGCCGACCACCGCGGTCTTATTGTCGGCACTCTGATGAACCATATGCATCTCCAAGGAGAATCTGCAAACATGCAATGCAGCAGCCTTGGGATTAAGACGAAATAGAGTGGAAGGTGGATGCTATTGGTTCCTTCGATCCATAGGTGAACTTTTAGTTATGTAGTACGTGTTTCAAGAAAGTCAACACTCGGTGAATTGGAATGATATAAAGTATTGGATTTTCAAACATTAGAGTTTATATAATCCCCAGAGATATATTATATTAATTATATTTAATATAAATCATTTTTTTCCAAGAAACCTTTTCAAGAACTCATAATCAATTATCCTTCTATAGGTATTTAATGTGTGATACAATGTATCTCCTCATCATAAGTTTCACCTTTTGATACAATGAATATCTTTATGATATCTTAACAAATTTAATTCCAACAATATATGCATGAGAGATTAAAGGAGATAATTAACCCCACAATGGTAACCTACTATTTAGAATTTGTGTTCAACATTATATATATATATATATATATCAGGAAATATTACAGAAGGTTTCTACTCCTTAATAGTACTTTGGTACGTAGTTAAGAAGCCATGGATCCACCGGAAGGGATGACGCACCTGCGTCTATTGATGGAGTGCTCCGACGGTGAGTGCCAGTGCAGCTGCTTCAGCTTGTACTATATATATATATAACAGGAAATATTACAGAAGGATCCTACTCCTTAATAGTACTTTGGTACGTAGTTAAGAAGCCATGGATCCACCGGAAGGGATGACGCACCTGCGTCTATTGATGGAGTGCTCCGACGGTGAGTGCCAGTGCAGCTGCTTCAGCTTGTACTCTGTTCTGTTGATGGTGATGCCTCCGGCTTCTTGGCCGTTCCACATCACCTGAGTGCACGAGAGGTGTAAACCGAGCCGTACGCACGTAGGTACGTACGCACGCATGCAGGCGTGATGCAGTGTGGCCACAAGATCTATTGACTCACCGCGATGTCGTGGCCGCGGTTCTTGATGACGGCGTCGGCGGGGACGTAGGAGGTCCGAAACCGTCGCAGCCGCGGGAGACGCCGCACCATCTTGTCGCGCAGGTCGATCGGAGACTGCGACTTGCCCTTCCCGCAGGTGATCCAGTCCTTGCGGATTCTTCCCCAGTTCTCTGGACCTGTCTTCGTCCCTTGCTTGTACCCGAACTCTGGTTCCATCTCTGAAGGCAAAGGTGACACAGAACCTAAGATCAATCAAACGAGTTCAGATCGGAGCTCGAATGTGATCATGGGAAATACTCACCGTCGCCATTCGACGTCGCCGAGTTGAGGAGCGCGAGGAAGAGGACGACGGAGATGGCAGCGAGCTTCATGGTCGGTGCAAGCAGAGAGAGAGGATCCTGAGGAAGATGTAATTAGAGAGAGAGAGAGAGAGAGAGCGGAAGAACAAGGAAAGGGTTTCGGTGCCACGTTACGCTATGTTATTGGATTTAGCCCTGCTTTCTTTGGATATGGGAGGATGGAATGGTAAGTTGATGGACACTTCCGTGATTAACGAGGAAAGAGGGGGATTGATTGATCCCCACAAAGAAAAAGATGTATGAGAAGGAAACATACATAAATAATTCTATTCTTATTTCCTGTAAAGTTCATTTATTTTGATTTTTTTTTTCCAAAGGGAGTCTTACTTCTTTTTTTTTCCTTGTTGGACAAAAATATCCGTAACGACTAATTCGTCTTTTTCTTTATTTCCCTCCATTAAAAAGTGAAATCTAAATGAACCATGATATTCGATCGATCCTAAATTAATAATAATCAATAAAATCAAATAATATATATATATATATATTATAATTTATATTGATAAATAAATATAAATTAATTATAAGATTTAAAATAAAATCATTATAAAATACAAATATATATAGAATAAAATTAAATCATATTATGGAATATTAAGAAAAATCATTAGATAACCAATAAATGATTATAATAATTTTAAATTTTCAGAAAACATTAGAAATAACTTACAAAGATCCAAATGATCATTTTTTTGCTATTTTAAAATCTTTTAAATACGAGTCATTAAAAAAGTACAAGAGTATGTTATTTTTAATTTTAAGTAATTTAAAATGAATTTACAAACTTTAGGACAAAAATCACTTGAATATTATTATCGAATATCTTCTTAGATGGCTAGTTGCATTGTTTTTAGTAAGATTACATTATTTTTGGGTTCGACTCAAAAATAATATACCTCATATTCTACTTTTTTGAATAATATCCAAATTTTCAAGAAACCTAAAAGAGTTTTTTTTAATATATCTTTTTATTTAATTTCAACCTTTAAAAAGCTAGAAATTATATTATATTTTATTATTTTAACCCAATTTAAAGTAAATTTATAATTCCTTTAGAAGATATATAGTTTTTATTCGAATAATAATAAAACCCCATTTGAAAATAGTGTAAGTCACCATTTATATTTATATATTTTTTAAATTTTCAAGATGTCTTGGAATTGTCTTGCAAAGGCCTAATTGATCAACTTTTCTATTTTAAAATTTTCAAAATAATTATTTTTTATTTATTTCAATCGATAAAAACTTGCAATTGAATTAGTTGGATCAAAAGATATTTTAATCATTTTAAATATTTTAAAATGATAAAGGAATTGTTGAAGATATTTTAATCATTTTAAATGTTATGGTGTGGAAGAAAACAAAAACAAAAACAAAACTAGAAACATTTTTTAGGGAAATTGTTCTGAATAATTTCCAAGATTTTATTTCTTTTTCCAATAAGTCCATAAGCAAGCAAGAAACATGGCACATCAGCCAACAAGTGCAAACAAGCAAGCAGGAAACTACGTCACGTAACAAATATGTCCTTCACTCTAAATGTATATACAAAGGTCTAACAAACTGCATCACGTAACAAATACGCCCTTCACTCTAAATGTGTATACAAAGGTCTAACAATACCCACCTTGGGTGGTCAAAAGAATAAACTCCAAACATGGAAGACTGCAGAAGGAATTTACACTGGTCTACTTAAGAAATGGTTAACATAAATGATCCTAATAGTATGGTTGTCAATATCCTCTGTAGATAACATCGCATTCACAGGGATGCATCTGTTATCTGGTTTCTGCGATAAGCAGGTGAAAGCCTGGCGAATGATTCCTCAGACAGAATGGCACTCTGTCAACTCCTCCACTGAGGAGATGATAAATGGCACAGCACTAGCTACCTACATTCTTCCTCCATTTAGGAATTAGTAAGACACTATCAAGAGGAGGGATGTTGATTTTTACTGAGTTGCTGCCTTGTCTCAGCTTTTTTTTCTTGATATTTGCTCTCCTCCACTCAGCATATTGAGCAATGCCATTTGCAAGAGTTTGATAGTGGAAATCCAGGTTGTGCATCAGGTTCTGAAACCTGGTAGGGTTTGAAGCTTGCACAGCTGAGCATAATGGTAGCATGTCAGATATAAAATTATGAAATAAGAATAAATAAACGGAAAGAAAGACACCACAAAATGACTTACCTTGAATGGTTTCAATAAAGAAACTGAAAGGATCAACTTTATCAATTGGTGATTGTAAGTCATTATCATGGCTGTTATCATCATCAGTCTCATCATTTGACTGAATTCTTCTCTTCTGATTCTGTCATAGATAAGCAGACCACATAACTGCTGATGCAACAAAAATAATCCAAGAAATAATTGGCACTAAGTATTGAGTTGCACAGTTCATATACAGAGCAAAAAAAAAAAAAAAAAAAAGATGATGCAAAAGGATTGGAGAATATTATATAAAAGCCCACATGGGCTTATTACATCCCAACCCCTCCCTTGCTGTCTACAACTTTGTGCTGATGTGGATCACAGAGCACATCCATCAGACACCTGCAGGAATCTTAGGACTTTTCACTAATTTCACAAGCTTGTTATAACACCTTGACAAAAAGGTCCATTTACTTCTCTAGGTTACTCATTCCCTCCACCATAATATAACCAGTGCTATTTTTAGTGCCATAATGCAACTGTGCTAATCTAATTTAAGGTACTGGTTATTAGGTAGTCAGTCATCCTTTGCAGTAGCTTCACCTTGGAAGACATGTCTCTCAACGCATGCTTGTCTTTCATCTGATGATGGAAGGAGACAAACTTCAGTATGACACACTACTGTAACTAATCTAACAAAGAAATCAACCTCCAAGCCCATAAACTAGATTTAACTCATTGGTATTTGATCATCTGCCCTGGCAGTCAAGTTAGTCCTGGTTTCTGGATCCAAAAATAAATCTGTTAGGAGCTTCTGAGCCTCTGAGGAACTTTTAGAGGCTCTTTCCCTCATTTCTTCACCCCTCTCTAAAATCTAAATCTCAACCCCAGTTTTGTCATAAAATTCTTCACTGAACACTCATATTTCACTTATCAAGCCTCATTTCTCTCAAATCTACGACTAACTTCATTGAATCAAAGGCTCATACTAAATCTGAACCTGAACATTGAAATTAATCACTTAATTTCCCTTCAATAAAAATGTGTTCTTGAATAAAATAGAAATTAATCATTTAGTTACTATCATGTTTGTAGTGTTAAATATAATTTAATTTCATACCCTTTTATTGCACAACTAATATCTTACCACCAAGAAAATTAGACTAGAACACTAGAAACATAATCGAACTAAAATAGATTCATTACTAATCTGACTGGATTTGCAATAGTGCCTGTATGGTTCGATACAGGTGATATTTACTAATCAGATAGGTTACAATACTTGGACCAAGTTAAATCGGATGGTACACTAGTATAGAACTTACATTTGGTGGGACGATATAGGGTCAATACTGGGTAGCCTTCTTTTTATTTTTTTCAGCCTTTTTTATGTTTTTTAAGAACTTGCTACATTTTGGTGTACCAAGTCTCTATTAATACACCATAGTACCAACTACTGATAAGGACAATTATGATACTAGTCTTATTCCTGACCAGTATAGTTCGAGTACATAGTTACAAACCGTGATCTGACTATCCTTTCAAAAATACTAATAAAATTAAGTATATTATAAGCACTTGAACTCCCTATAAATATCAAGCTTTCAAGTTTCAACAATATATATATATATATATATTCCAGGACAAGTAGCTGTAAAGGCCCTGACTCCTGACTATGCAAGCTTGGCTTGTGGATTTTCTTGCCAAAATCACTAGTCAAATTAAGAGCAGTCAAATCTCCTTTTATTCTTTATGACAAAGTGATGTGTGTGCCTAGTTTAAGTAGCAATATTACCCTAAGCGAGATCATTATAGAGCTTAATAGCAATAAAAGACCCATGCAACTAATGCCAAATAAGTGCAAATTATTGGGACATTACAATTAGCACATATACTATATGAAATTGTTCAAAATTAGATATCTGTCAGGATTTTCAATTGTTTTTCTCTAATTCTTTTTCTTATCTTAAGCATATTATGGCACCTGCCAATTTAGATTGCACAAGCAAGAGATAATCCAAACCAATTTGTGCACATTAAGCAATCGTTTGATCGCAGAGGCTTAGCATCCAGCACCAATTTAGTGTCAACAACAAAATCTTTATCCAATTTAATGTTCAACCTTATTGGTTCCTTGATCCAGATAGATATAATAGGTGCATATATTATAAGATTTATCAGTTGATTCATGCTAGACAAACTCACAAATTGAAATGCAAGGATTCTAAGAAATCTGTCAATATTCAACCAAGGTAGATGAGGTTAAATCATATGGGAAGAGAAAGAAAATCAGATCAATAAATAAAACTATAGAAGTCTAAGCTGCAGATCCATATTATAACAGGTTTAGGGACAATATCATAATAATGAAAATACTCACATTTACTAAACTAGATAAAGAATTGAGGAGCAATATTCTGTTGATAAGATAATTATGAAGAGGGAATCTCAGAATAAAAAAAAAATCTTAATCAGAATATTCTTTACAAGAACCCACTTTGAGACTGGTCGTATTTCAGATAAGAAAAACTATATAGACAGCATAATCTAACTGAAATTTCTGCATAAACTTCACTGGAATATCTAGTGATAAAAGATTTTACATTCATCTACTAACCTCTGTTGCCAAGTTCTGAAGTTTTAGACTGGCCACTTCATCTCCATTCTCAGCATCATCTTCCATTTCTTTACATTCAGACTCTTCTTCTTCCTCATCTTCCACATGAGCATCGAAGCCATTTTAAGAAGAGAAGTTATTATTTAACCAAATAAGCAACACTCAGTACTAAAACAATTGTCTGCTTTTCTAATTGTTGAACATATCAGAATCCAATGAAGAGTATGCAAGAGACGTAAATAATATGAATACACTTACGAATACACAAAATAACAAATTAACAGACACAATTAGCTAACAAGTACGGAAGCGCACATAGAATGTAAGATAGAGAGGAGTTAAAATTTCAGAACCTCAGAGTAACATTAACTTGAATCCAAGGAAACAGTCAGATCAAATGACATATATGATAAGACAAAGAAAAGAAAGGGAAGAAAAGTGAAGCAAAAACAGGAAATGATCCACATTCATATGAGTAAGAAAGAAGGGCAGTCAAAAAACTTGGGAGAACATAATCTTTACATATGCAGAAAAATGCAAAACAATGTACCTGCAACTTGATTCTTATAAGAAACTAGAAGATAAAGTGTTGCTTTAAAGGCGTGTTCTAAAGCTTCACCAGACAAGTGGTCCGTAGGAAGGCCAAGAAGAGAAATTAATCCCAAGCAGCAAACCTTTTTATCATGTAGCCTACAATTAACATTAGTCTAGTAGTCTACGGTATTGGTGGAAAGTGCCATGAAAGAGAAAGCACAAAGTCTTACCCTCTAAAGTTTACACTTATACCATTCTTTCCAACTTCTTGCAGCATCTGGAACCAGAGATTGAAAATATCTGAAACATTGCCAAGCTTATATAGCATCCCAAGAGTCAAAGAAGTGTTATAATAAAGAGCATCAGCAATCTGCAAAGAGGCAAGCTATTGTAATAAAATGAAAAAAAAAAATTTAAAAGCACCAACTACAGGATTCCAAATAATTAATGAATTGGAATTGTTAAGATACAAGCATAGGAATACTTTTTACAGAATTTCGTTCGAGTTAGAAGATGAATAAAGATGTATCAAGGCAAGCTTAGAGGTGAAGCACATAGACAATGAATTGATAACATCAAGATAGAGTACTTAGAGCAGAAAATCCATAAATAAAACTATTCTTCAAGAAAATTGCAAGCATAACACTAGAGAAGACATACAGAGAGAAAAATGACTTTTTTCAAAAGCATATCACACAGACAAGCACAACCACAAACTATCATCTAAAATGGATGAAGAAACTCTGTAGGATTGTCATAAACAAACACAAGATCAAAATCCCAATAAAGCCCATTCAGACAATTCAATGCATCAAAAGAAATTAGAATGAAAACACTGTCACTTATAAACAATTCCATGACTAAAGAAAGCAAAGTTTGCAATACCGCTGGATACGATTCAATACTAGTGGTATTTATCAGTCCGACAGCAACTAGTACGTGGATCAGGGTAAATTGGGCGATACACTTAGTGCAGGCCCTATATCTTCTGTTACAGAGTCAGTACTATATGGTAAACCTTGTCTAGGGCCTATGCCACCCATTATGCCTGGTATAGGGCCTTTTAGCACCCGATATAGAGCAGTAGAAGCATTGCACCAAGCAGTTTTCCTTTTTTCGGCTTTCTTTTCAAGCTTTTTCAAAAAATTGGTACATACTAGAGTACCGACACTCAGCAAATGGTACACCCCGAGGCATGACTAGCACACTACCGATACGCAAAATTGAATCTTGCAAAAATAGTTCTGAGATGATCAATTGCTGGAATTGTGAGACAAGTAAAAGTTCCAAAAACATATAGAACAAACCATAAAAGATAAATATAATATATGTAATAATAATATATCATTTTCATGATATGAATAACATGTCATAGCTCCCAACTACTTGGAGCCAGCAAGATAGAACCATACTACAGTAATATTTTGTTTCTGTTAAAGCATTTCTTAGTCTCTTCTAAAGAATTAACTCATATTGTCCTACCAACACATTTATAGGTCTTCACTGGAATGTGATGGAATACAAACTAAATGTATAATCAGCAACACATCCCTGATCATGGATCATCTGAATTTGTTTATAAGTCACTAACATTGGATAAACAATAATAATCACAAGATCTTCAAGAATTATGCAGACCAAAACTGATCAGAAACAATTTTCTGTTAAATTAGGAACAGAATCATCTAACAGAAACAAACAAGGCACTGACTTCCAAAACCACTCACAAATTTTTTTTTGCAATTGAAGTCCCAAAAAACACATAGACATATGTCCACGCCAATTTTATGAATTGCATAACAAACTTCTTTGCAAGCACACACCTTCATCCAATTGTTTTCTAGCCTGTTCGATTTCACAATAAAAAGGACTAACAGAACTTAATCCATCAGTTGATTTCATTTGCATGAAATAGATTATGTAATCCATGCTGTAAAAAGAGAACAAGCAAGTCAGGTATTGCCTGCTGGCACATCATAAAGGAATGCTTACCACTTGCATCAGAAGACACTTCATATACGGCTTCTTTGCTTGATGCAATCGATTAATTGTAATCCTCAAATAAGGCTCAACCCACTGATCCACTTGGCCTTTACAATTTCGGAATACTGCTCCAATCAGCATAGGTGCAGGTTCAATTTCACTGTCTTCCATGTTTCTATCTAACATGATCTGTACATTGAATTAATAAAAATATTTTCACCACAAAACATGTTAATGATCACAACTTTTGCATCTTTATCATAAATTCCAATTAAGCACATACAGGAATAGGATTCTTAACACTTACTCTTGAAAGTACTTTCCACAGGCTTTGCTGGTAATCTGGATCTTTGCATGCAAGAAAATGAGCAGTACTCCGAGATATATAGTTGTCCATCGGAATAAGCATGTCTGCCAGAAGAAAGTGGCACTAGATTAAATAACAAATAAGAGTCCTGAAGAAAATATAAATTGAGCAAACTAATGATAAAACTAATTGGATGTGATCGTCTGAAATATTTCTGTTAACAGGTACAGATGATTCCAAGTAATGTAATAGGCTAATAGCACTATCAATTGTAGGAATCTTCAAAAGCAATAAAAGCTGAAATTATACGATCACTTTAGGCAGAAACAGCAAAGTTAATTCAAGCCCACAGAATTATGGAAACATGTAAAAACGTATATGTAAAAAGGGCAGCAACCTAAGGCTTTCATCTCAACAAAAGAAAAAGAGAGAAATAGAAAAATATTAATCTGCACTGACCAGTATGAAAGGTATTCTAAACCCAGCCACAGATGATATTTCGTCACTAACAAATGCAGATGTGTTGGAAACAATCTAGAACATGGAATAGACTTTTTGATAGAAAACAAACTGATTTGTGCCTTTGGAAAGATGAGCTAAGGGAATATAATAAATTGGTCTAATTTAATTTATAAACAAAATATTCTTGTTTAGGAAGCTGTTTTATGATGTCTTTTGATAGTGGGAACTAAGATCTCATCCCACTTGTTAACATTCCAAATTCTCCCAAAAGAGGGAATGAAATCCCTCCCAAAAATAAAAACTATTATTTAATTTTTTTCAACCACTCACTAGGAATTGAAATGCTCACACTGTTTCTAATTGTAGTGGTCAAATTCCCATAATCAACCACCACCTAAGAGTTTATGTACAACAACATGATCTTTTATAGGATATTTTTAAACTCTTCAACCCTAATATCTTGTAACTAAGAAACTGTATCCTATCTTTATTTTTCTAACCAAAGAGAATAGGTAACTAATAGTTTGTGAGATAGATTCACCAACTTTGTTACTCTACCAAATATAAAAACTTCAGCTCCACACTACAAACTACTACATATGTAAAATTAATGCACGCTTGAATTGAAAGAGCAATCATGAGTAATGAACTGCATGTTAATTATTATCTATATAAACCACTCACCGAGGTTTTTAAATTTAATCAGGTTTGGCATGCAGACTGCTTATAACTAGGTGGTCCAGTCAATTTGTTATTCAATGTGTTTTGTTTTTTTTTAATGTACCATCGCCCAATGAGCTAGGATTCACAATTCCTTGCATGTGAGATCCATGCTGCCGCTTGTTGATGCTTGTTCCTGCTGCTCGCTGCTGTTCGCACTCTCGTCACCCACCTCATCTTTGGTGCATCTCCTTCTCTTCCTTCATCTTCCTCTTTATCCTTCCTTGTTCCTCCTCTTTATTCTTCCTCTTCCTTCTTCCTTCAAGAATGGACCTGACCCATACCAGTCTGATCATGGCTGGATTGGTACTAGTATCCGAAATTGGAAATGTTGCCATCCACTAAAATATTCTAGTTATAATTTAAAATAGTTCTAAAAAGAACAATTTGTACATTCAACATAGTGACAAGAAAGGTTGAATTGTAGGATCTGTTCACAAAAGGCATATAACTCAAAATTTAAGAACAAGCAAAGATGTTAACCATGTTCAGCACAAGTGAGAAAGAAACAGATCACCTGATTGAGTAAACCAATGTGATTAGTGATAATCATTAGAAATAGACATTTACTTTCATATTGTTCACTCTTCATGGGAGAGGTCAAGAACCAAACGTAGATCACTGAATTGAAACAAGATGGTCTGGATTAGTGATAGAATTTAAGGGCATTTACGAAGTATTAGTGTAATTAGCTGTGACGACATTGGCACCATTACTCTATCTCTACCTTTTCCCACTCTCTGTCTCTCTCAATAATCTTATTAACAACAAACTTTGGTAAGTCCATCATAACCAACATGGAGATACTGAATTACAGAAATCAACAGAATGTGCAAATCAATTTGCAAGAACATATACAAAAAAGGCATACAGCTGAGGGGCAATATTCCAAACGTGATGCATAGAGTAACCCATTCATTGCATATAAAGTGTAAACAAGAACAAATAATAGAATGCAAAAAACTCCGTTGTGATTAGCATGTATATAGTGGCTTACTCTGAAAGAAATGTATTGCCCAATTTCCAAGTGCTTCTACAATTAAAGGCCAAAGACTCCACATGCCCAATGAGATTGTTGGGGAAAACATTGTAATATAAGAGACAATTTCCAGAACTTCTCCAAAAACATCTGCGGAACATGGATTTATCAAAAAAAAAAAAAGACATTCTTTGCAAGGATCTGGAAAAATTTACAACAATGTGCTCAACTTGTAATGTAAATGGCATGTCACATAGTGAAATAAACAATGTTATCAAAGCAACAGACCACTTGGTATTTTTATAAAATATTTACAGCAATGTGTACGTTAACATAATTCTTCTCTACTTGTAATATATCGTAGGTAAGCAAGGACCAAAAATTTTATAGGAGATACAATCTAACAATATAAAAAATATATCAAAAGCAAATTGACTAGTTCACAAATTGGAAGTGTCAAAAGCAAAGGCCCACCACTTTTTGATTTTTTTTCTTTTTTATCGCTGAAATGGATTCGGGGCCCACCACTTTTCAATTTTTTTCTTTTTTATCGCTGAAACGGATTTGGGGCCCACCACTTTTCATTTATTTTCCTATTTTAATATGATTGCCCGAAACAGAGGTGGTCCTGTATCGGTCCACATCCAAAACGGTACATACTACCTATACCATACTATTTCGAGCAGTACAACAATCATTGTTACACACTATGGAACATGCCATGGAAACTATAGATGTTAGATATATATCAAAACACATTAAACAAAAAAAATACTATAAATGTATATGTTTGTCAGATATGCAGATAGATAAATCACATTAACTAAATGCCTTTGATCAAGATATCATAAATAGTTACCTTGACCATCAATAGTCAGCATTCTCTGCATTATAGGAAGTAAAACAGGCTCAATTTGAACAAAAAGATTAGGAAGACTGCAAATGGATTCAAGGATTATGTTGATGCCACGCAAACAACTCACAGCAACTAAAGCACCTGAATTATCAGCCTGGTCATTTCTTTCAGAGATATTGAAGCATTTCCAAAATGCAGCAGCCTATGCACACATGTTTTAACATTTACTATAAGAAGAAATCATGATAGAATATCTGCAAAAACATAAACATATCATAATGCAAATATTACACCAGATTCTGGCACAAGCTGAAAGCAAATGGAGCCATTTCTTCAGCAAACTTGCCCACGATGCTCTCAACAGTTATGACAAGGTCCTCATTCTCAACTTCATTCATAATTCTAAAAATATCTACATATAAGAAATTAAAGATCTTAGTGAGAAAAAAAGTATAGCAGATATAAAAAAAATCAACCTTTTCATACCATGAAGTAATTGAGGAAGAATTGGCCAGATCTCATTTAGATCTATATCAAGAACATAATTAAAAGTTACTTCAGGTGATAATAAGAAAAACAAAAACAAATAGGTAAATAATAACGTTAACATAAGCATGCCTTTGCAAGCTTCAACAAATGCATGCAAAGCAAGAACTGAATCAACACGCACGGGAAGCTCTGGATCCCGCATTCCAGAAACAACACAGTGAAAGGCTCTCCGAAAATTGATCTGGTTAGAAAAGTTGATATCTGCATATTGCCCCACAACCCATGCTGCCTAATATTCCACCAAACAGTTCCATATATGTGAAAGTTTTCAAATAAACATGTAGATAAGAATCACAATTTAATTCAGAAAAAAAGCCAACTACCTTAATCATAAGAAAAATTACAATATGAAACAGTAATATGTAAGGAGAAGCTAAGCATGAAAAAAAGTTTAGGTAATAGTCAAGAAATGAAATTTTATACCGTATCAATGTACCAAGCTTTGCCTAGTACGGTACGGTATGGAAGTACCGAGTGGTATACTAAAGCATACCGAGCGATATGTTTAAATATATATATAATATATATAAATATATAAATACATTTTTATATTAAAAACATAAAAATAATATTAAAAAACTAAAAAGGAGGCATACATTGCCTCGGCGATCCCCTCGAAGCGATCCTATCTCTCTCTCGCCCCCTTTTTCCAAGATGAAGCCCTAGGGGTCTTATCAGCTCGGCTGACATTTGAGCTTATTAGAGTAAGATTTCAGAATTGGACATAATTATAGGTTGCTGATTGATATGTGACTGACAACTTAAATTACAATATATTACATCAAGAACTCAAATTTAGAATTACAGTATCAGTGCTTTCTCCTCGTTGAAAAGGGTTAAAAGTTAAAACTAATACAGATCACATTAAGTAAATCTAAACATCCAGGTCCTAGTTATAGGGTACTTCAAGTAAACGCATCATAAAGCTCCTTCCATCTAGCACTATTGCGTAACTTTATGTGCAATGCAAAGCTAATAGGACTTTTTTTAATAAATACATATAACATCTTCTCCGATGTTTTTATTTTCTTTCCACCTTTTTCAATTTGATCATCATGATAACTTAAAGTCATCACAACTCAGTGGTCCCTAATTACCTAGGAGAAAGTTAGATGAATACAAAACACACAACCATGTAAAGCTAGAAAGAATTTACCTGGCATACTAAGGAATTATGTAGTTTAGAATTAGTGAATTACTATAGGTTTAGGTATTAAAGTTAAATTGAGCCAATACTTGAAGGATTGACTTAATTTAGTTTATATGAACCTTAGAATTGCTTTCCTAGTTTCATTAAGATCATCAGTTGGCTTTCATCATATTCATCATTCTTGGTGTAATTTTTGGATCTGTACAGTGTCTTGACTCTCTAGCAGTATATAGCAAACAAGACTCAAGTTTGGAAAAAATGCCTTCTGTAAAAAATTTACTGAGGCTTGAACTACCCCATACTAAAAAAAATTTTGACCCCTGAGTTCACTTTATCATAGGGTCCCAATTAGAACAACTCTTAGAGCCTATTAATAGGAAAAATGAGGCAGGCTGCAAAGGGGAGTTTAAAATAAAACTGCACATAATTGCAGATCATTTCATTAGCTTACATCTTGCTGACCTTCCTCTCATCATATCTATCGGCTTTCTGTTTCTTTTCTTTTCTGTTCCATACTATTCTGAAAGTCTTTCAGACATTACAAAATCAAGATTACCCAAGTAAAATCCATTAGATTGATTCAATAAGTACCAAATTATGGTGTATCAACTATCATGCACCTTTCGGGCAATAAGGTGTACTCAAGATTATGATGTCAAAGCAATCGAGTGATAGCAACTTAATCATGAAACATGATATGGGTAACAACATTTACACAACCTTTAAAGTAACATTGGCAAGAACTAGAGTGACAATTTAGGGTGTCTTCCATATATATGTATATGTATATATATATATGTATATATATATGTATGTATGTATATATATGTATGTATATATATATGTACATATATATATATGTATGTATGTATAAGTATATGTGCATATACATACAATTATACATACATACATACATACATACATACATATATATATATATATATGTATATATATATATGTATATGTATATATATATACATATAT
>LVTN01000134.1:134536-154978 GCA_001649415.1 Musa itinerans
TATGTATATATATATGTATGTATACATATATATTGGTAAGTTGACCATACCTAGCAATAAGCCTGGCATGGAACCTGACGGAGCAAAAACTAGTGGCTCATGTACCAATTCACAATCAAACCAATAAATACCAATACATAATTTCTGACATGATTAGTATTTTTCACCTGGATCTGACATCTTAAATTAAATTTCTTGAGACTTGCTAACTCAAGCAACATGTGCTTTATACCAGAGGAGAAAATTTTTGGTACCTTTTTCATTTACTAGGAAAGCTGATATTTTAAATTAAATTTCTTTTCTGTTTGTTACTTGTCACCCTGTGGAGATGTTTCAGTAATCCTTGATTCATCAAATCAGTAAGATGCTACTCTTCTCACCCAAAAAAATAAAGAATACAGATCCACTGTCTTTCAATTTTTAATTTTATCAGACACTACAGGGCAGAAATCAGGCCAATAATCTGAAAGCAAGCTGGAAGATATCAACTCAGGCTTAAGGTTATTACCAAAAGGTTTATCCAATAAGCTGTTCTATCGTTCAAGACTGCTGTTCAATAATGCTATATTGCATAACCCCCTATAGAAATGCCCTTAGCAAAATTTGCCTGATATAAAGCTTTTAAATACAGCAGTCATATGCAATGAACATTATGATTATGAACAAATATCTAAGATAAGCCTTGAGCTAATATGAAAATTGATCATTCTATCCACCTGATAGTTATACACAAGCAAGTATTTTCAAAAGGAAGCTAATATTTCAAGAGCTATGTCTTTAAAAAAAATTATGCCTCAATACACATTTAGTACGGTAAATCTGAATATGTGATACATAAAACCAGAAATATCGGGCAAAAGATAAACAGATCAACTCTAGGAGGATGTCAGAAGAGTAGTTTTAAGTTTAAACCAGGAACCATCCCCTGGGAGTCAATTTCTTGACAACCTATCACCCATATGTATAGAAGTTCAAGAGCTTGATAACAGTTTCAGCCTTTCAAGTACTTGCAAGTTGCAAAAATAATTTTTAAAAAAGTTAGTTGTTTTCTGATCTTGAAAATTGAAATATCCAGTCCCCCAATCATTTGCGTGTCATGAGAATGAAAGCAGCAAACAAACGAAGCCCCTGATAAATTTGATCTGTATAACGAGTTAAACTTTAATTCTTTGGGAGGAAAGTAGTAGTGCTTGGATGTTCAAAAACAAAAGACAGGAACATAATGCAACATCAAGTGCAAATAATAAGTTGATAGGAAAACAAGTGTAGTAACCTTTGCTCGAAGGTGACCTGCGGGACTTGCAAACTCCGGAAAAACATGTTGAACTAACATGAGCTCTATCTCCGACTTATAAGGCTCAGATTGCTTAAGTTTATTACATAATGCTCCTATAGCCAAAAGAGCACCATCTTTCTGACCATATTGTTTATATTCAATAGGTGCCTCATTATATCTGGTACAAGTAATCATATATAACATGTTAAAAGTTATCTTCCTTCAAGAAGGTCCATGGAGAGAACATGTATAACAGAATTTAAAGGGTGAAGTATTGAGATACCTCCTAAATATCTCCGCAATAAAACGAATAAATTTTTGTAGGTTTGTTTTCTCATCCTCGTTCACTAATTCGATCAAAAAATTCACGGCTGCTATTCGAGGACTGTATAGATCTTCAATGTAATCTGGAAAGAAAAAAAATTCATGATAGTTCATACAAGTCTATATTAAATCCATAAATACTATTCAGAGACTAAATCTCGTAGAATGCCATATTCACTGAAGAACAAGAGAGTCTAAAGCTCACCATAGCCCTTCCTGACAAACTCATGTGGATCTTCAATCCATAACTTTTGATCATTCTCATTGAAACACATTAGAGGAAAGATTAACTCAAAAAGAACAATGTCAAGCTGTCGTTGCAGCAAGTGATATGTATTGTACTCTGAAATACTGCAAAGCATTAATATAATTTAGCTATTTTGTATTATTTAAGTAAACAATTTTGAACCACAAAACTAAGATGACAATCACACACTTGAAATAGCAATAGACAAACAAAAGAAATCAATGTGAATCCAAAATCTGACAGTTAAACCAACTTCAAATGCAGTGCAAAGTTTGTACTGTAACTTTGTAAGTGAAATAACTGAAGTTCTGGTATCAAAGGGAAACATGATCCCCCTCACTAACAAAAATGCACAACCACGAAGCACAAACAGAAGGGTTACACAAATAGCAATCTGCAGCAAATGCGGCACATAGGCAACCACAGAGAAACAGCAGCACTGATTTACATGATTTACATAGTTATCTTGAAGACACAGCACTGAAGACAAAAAGATAACACATACAGTTACCGAGTCATTCCATTTATGTAAGTAAAGATAAAAAATGTGCATGTCCCTTTTTCATTGTAATAAAAAATTCTACAAGTCACCTATTTGATAAATCAAGCTATCTTTTCAATGAGCAGTAGGACATTCAAAATGAGCAAGGACAATTCTTGATATCTAAATACAGTTGTGGACCTAATCACCTAAATATATATAGTTGTGGACCCTAGTTCAAGGAGGCACAAACAGTTTAATCTAGGAATTTCACTCAATAGATGACATGACATCAAAAAGATTATAATGGAGAATATAAGATAGCCAGTTCAACCAGGTAATCATCTGGAATTAACAAAACAAGCAACCAGGAGATTGAAGCAAGACATACCTGAAGTAAAGAAATTGAAATATAAGGTTTATAACGCTATCAGGCAGATAACTTCCTGTACGAATACCATTAAGCAAATGCAGGTAGCGTCCCAAAATTTTGACAGCATAACTCTTTTGAAACCATTGAGCAGACATTTTTCTCTCTGACTTCTGAAGCTTCAGTTCCCCAAACCTTTTAGCAATTATTCAGAAGTCAATAAGAAAATGATACAATATTCATGCTTCAAAATTCAACAATCAAATATCTCACTTAGTAGACAAACGATTTAAGATGTGAATTGTCCACTTCTTGACTTTCCACCATCCCCAAGATTGCCTGAGATGAGGATCAGATGGTTGACCTTCCAAAGGAACAGGTCTTTCCAATAAATTCAAAAATAAGGCCATCCATGGACTGAACAATTTGGGGTTCAGTAGCTGGCGTGGGATGTCTAACTGAAAAGGCATTTCAAATAAACAATAAAATAAAACACAAATACTAACAGAACTAAGAAAGAAACTAAATTTACTTCATGAACTTACATTTATGGATGACCAGAATATTTTGCATATAAACTTGATAAGATCAGCCACTTCAATTGAGGGGTTAACAATCCGAACAAGTTTGTTGAATATGTTCAAAAGAAGAGGAAATGTTTCCTCAACAATGAGATAAAAAGGTGTTTGCTCATTGTTAGACTTGAACCTTGAAACAAAAAAGAAAACAATAAAATAAGTCAATTTATGTGCAGTCTAAACAAGTGAAACAACATCTGTGATAAATTAGCATTCTTTGGCAGTAAACCATTCCAATTGAATCATCCACAATAATATAATAATAATTTTTCAGAAACATGATAGAATTTGTTGAAAGCTCCAAAAACATCATGCCCTTAAACTTTCATTTAGGATTCACAAAATTGTACAAACAGCAGCAAAGATCAAGCAAAGCAAAATAGTCCCACAGAATGCAGTCAGGCACAGAGTGTGGAGTTTAATTAATATATATCTTCATGATTTAACATTAGCCAAAATGTGTCACCTTTTGTCATAACAGTGGCATCTTCAATTTCAGCAAAACAAACCATGTTACTCTTTGAGATATTACTGAAACACCAGATAACAGAACATGATCATAAATTCACATCTGCTGTTGATCTGTTCTAACTGCAGAAAACAGACGACTGGGAAAGCAGATAGAAGACTAAAAGAATAACTAAGAAAGATAGATAAACAACAGGCCAGGTGCCCACCTACACATGAAAGTAACTTTCTTTCGTTGAGAAATTTTCATAAATGCTCCAGAACAAAGCAAGCCACAACACCTTCTCTGAAGTGTTACTGACACCTAGTCTGAATAGGCAATTGATCTATATATGTGATCTGTCATAAATATGACATCTCTAGTGAGAATTTACTATTTCTAGTACAATCCACTCATTCATCAATTCTAATCCAGGAAGATGACAAACATCTTTAACCTCTAGGAAATAAACATGCAGTAAATCACTAATTTGTTCTCTATTCAAATCTTGGACTATCTGACATCAGCTATCTACCAGATACTATAGTCCATGGATTAAAATCTTGGTCGGGTACTAATACTGATCGATGATCAGACTGGTACAAAACTGATATTGGACAATATACAAGTGTCTATACAAATTAATACCAGTAGGACCAATAAAGGGAGAGAGCGAAGAGGCAAAAGAGGACAAGAGGTACCATCAGATGGAGGGGAGCACAACACGAGCATGCATAGAGGAGGAGCGATGATGGTACAAGAGAGAAGCCAGCAACATAGTAAGGCAGAGAAATTGAGCAGCAAAAGAAGAGGAAAAGGAAGAAGAAGAAGAAGACTGTAAAACTAGACTGTGTCGACAGGTGGTACAGATATCAGGCTTAAATCCCAGTCAATGTTAATGAGCTTATCAGGTGGTAAGCCTGGTTTTGGACTTGAATGAGCAAGCAATATTGTCTAATTCATGTATTGGTCGACAATCAAACCAGTAAAACTAGACTGTGTTGACAGGCAGAGTCAAGGTTTATATTCATTGTTCCATACCATAGTTGATGATATAGTAGCCTCAAATGGTCACTCATATGAGGATTCAGACACCTTTACTTATTTATGCCATTTGGGTGGAACCAATTAGATCAATTGAAAGCGTGAAGATTAAACAACAAATATTGCATATCACTTTACTGCCTCATACATTTATATTCTCATAATATAGGAATTCATTAGGTTCAGCAATAAACATAAGAAACAATATAACATATAACCGGTTGAAGTTAGCTTATCCAGACAGATGAAGGTTGATCAACAAGATTTTAAGCAGAAAGTAGTACAACTGGGCATGGTTTGCAATACTGTACCTTACTGCTCGGTATGAGCAGTATGAACCAGTCTGTTAAAGGATTGGTACGGATGGTACATCGATACACCTTAATGTACCATGTGTCGGTATGCTCTATACAGCTCGGTACGGTATAGCTAATCAGTATACCGGTACGATACAGTATTTAGAACCTTGCAACTGGGTGTAGGTAATTATTTTCCTTCACCTTTCTCTACTTAGCTCCTAGCCCTTTTTATTTAGAGGTGACATCTGACAATGCGATGGAATGTCAAACTATGCCAACAGCATGTAACATGCAAACTGTCAGCCACGTGTGGTGCTTTAAGGAAACGGGCAATCCTTGAAGTTCAATACTCAAGACCCTCCCCAAAGTCAGGACTCAATTTGACCAAACATTGACAAATATTAAAATTATAATCCACAAAGTTTGATTTTACATTTTTTACATTGAACTACTAAATGAGAAGTACCATTTGTTGGTCGGCAATTGTACTTACTCATATTTCCCAGACAAAACCTTCAGTACATATAAAGCTGCAAAAACTTGCTGATCTTGCAATTGTAAGTTGCATTTTATCCAGTGGAGAAGACTTGGCCAGTGTTCTGGGTAATCATCTTGGACCATAATTTTTATAGATTCTCCAAGTTGTGCTCTATGAAGCAAACAAAAATGTTAAAACAATCTTCATACATTACTTATAAATTAGAAATGTTTTACATACTAAGATTCAGTGGAAAAAAGTCTTAAGAAATATTATCAACAAAAGGCACAGAAGATAGAGATGACGATGTTGAAAGCATCAATATGACAATATGCTCGTTTATTCAGAATGAATGTATAGCAAAGTGGTCTAGTTGAGACTAATATGGTCCACATTTTTAGATAATTTAGGACTCATATATTGAAAATTAATACTTGAAAAATAATGATGCAAGGCAACCCATGCTTGGGCCTTTTTATAACCTAGTTAATGCAGAGACCTTTTCTTTATTGAGGTACTGTAGATGAATGAAACAAATCTCTGTCGAAGATCTTGAAAGAAGCCAAGCAGACCAGAGAGGGAAGTGAAATTTTAAAAATTATTAGAAATAGAATAAAATTACAACCATTCCTACAATAGAAATGGAAAGATTTGATGAGAGGATAAAAGGTAAAAAAAATACATATATTAAGAAAAATAAAAGACATGGCAACTAAAACATTGATGATAATGTCAATAAATGCAATGGACTGTCTGGGGGATATATAAACATTTATCCAGAACAGAAACATGAGATGAGTACTACAGTTAAGCATGAAATATATGAAGAAAGTACATTCGATATAAAATAAAAGAAAAAACTTGAACATTTGTAAGATGGAATATTGTATACATACCCCTTTAGTATCATCAAATCATATCCACCCTTACCAAGTTGAAATTTTCATATAACCCTTGAACAATTAGAAAATAATGATATGCTTGCTCAAGGGTGTCTGTAAAATATTTTGGAATATAAAGTTCAACAAATGACCTTAAAAGCTACAATGAAATATTTAACTTTGCAAGAGAAATAATAAGCCCATAATTTATGGAGAGGTAAATACGAAATTGCCCTTTGAAAAGGTTTTAAATTTCCCATAGAAGTTAGCAAGAGTTTCTCAAGCTCCAAAAGCACAAAAGAATCAACAAATGATATACCTCAATAATGAAGGAACTTGAGCAATAAATTCAATGATATTATCACGGACCATTCTCTTATCACTCTCTGGTAATTTCCAGGGCACCCCTGGAAACATCAACAAAATTATAATTCAGCACAAAGTCAGTTCTAAAAATTTAAACCTGGAATTCCTCATTCATACCAGGCTCATGAGGTGACCAGTGTTTAGCCACAACGGTTTTGAAATGAATGCTAGCCACTTGTCGTACAGCCATATCAGAACTACCATCTATTATGATCTGCAGTATCCTCACCAAATGCTGTGGTGTATATTGTAACTGTTGAAAATAAAATTTGCATTTGTTACAGCAATCAAAAAAGATGTACATGCAACAATAAGCAGAATCACTATCTTGTATGGTGCTTCCTCTAGTACTATATCTAAGTCACTACAAGGACCAACGATAAATTGCCAGATAATAAAAGATGCTTGCAATAGAGGAGAAAGACAAAAGCATGTAATTAAGTCATTTAATTTATATTTTCCCCTGCTAATATATGCTTTATTTTGCAACAACAAGGATAATGGTTCACAACTGGATGGATGAGTTAGATACACAACTATCACAAGTGAACATCAGATTATTGGCGACATGCAAGGAAAATGTAAATTGGTCATATTCATAATAATATTATACTTCATTATGGCAAGCATGGTTGCAAGCAGCATCTCAAAAAACAATATCCGTAATATTATGTGTTTGAGATCTCTTGTCATCTGCAATTTCCAATAAAAAGTCAAATGATCTCAATGGTCATATCAGGTACATTTACATGATTCATCTTTTTTATAACAACAAAAGTAATTATTAGGATTTGCATGCACTAAATATACCAATATCTATATCAAAGAGGTATAAGTGCAAGAAAAAATAATTAACTAAATGCATACATTGTTGATACAAAGATGTGAACAAATCAAGACCATGGCAAGAGTAAAAATTCATTCATCGGAAAAACAGTTAGCCTAACTTGTGATTTCCACCGTTGAAATTTTTACTTTCGAACCAGCAGGTCAAAAAGGCAATTCATTACAAACAAAGAGGAAAAATTATGAATATGAAGAAAACCTGGGATAAGCTAAAATATATTCTATGGCAAAATACAATCTGACGGGAAAACAAAATTTTTAAGTTTTGTGAGATAAAAAAAAACTAAGACCAAGTATAAGCCTTTCTTGAACCATTATTTTTATCAAGGAGTAAAAAGAGATAATCATTTTTTACAAGGCATGTCACGGACAAAATTGTAAATGGGGTGTTTGACGTAATGCTTATGTATGTCCGTGTCTTTTGGTTTGTTCATGCTTTGCACAACATGTAAAGGGCTGGTAGTAGGCTTAGTAGTCCCATTTTCTTTCGGTCTGTAGTGGACCATTTTGGATCCTTTATTGTACGACCGTTTAGAGCTTGTAAAGTCTGTTTGTAATTTGCATTGGCTATGAAGTGTTTACTGAAATGATTGCTTGTGGATCCCGAGTGAGATGTTTTCTCTAACCCGTTTTATTTTTTGTAGGTCCTAAGGGACCATAAAAGGTTTCGGGGAGGCTGACCTTTACGGACGGACATACAAGGGTGTCGCACAGCTTAGGCAAAACCAGCTAAGCCCATGATAATCAGACAAACTTACATCTCTGCTACTACAAATTGATGCTTATAGGCATGCAGAAAACTACATGAATGAAAAATTGACCTAAATGACGAATTGGATTTTTGCAAACATAAGTCTAGCCTCATATGATGGTAAAAGTTTCCAATAACTATTCATAAATTTCCAAACATCATATACATTCATAAACACGAATATTCTATTGATCTTTTCAAATGTTTATACTCCTCAGAGAGGACTACTTAACCAGGTCAATAGGAATATTTCAAAAGATTTATATAAAACCAAGGTATGCAATTTCGTACCGTACTAGAGTTTCGACATTCGTTCGCTCGGTACGGTACGAAACTGTATACCGAGCGGTATACCGCTCGATATATATATATATATACTGTCCGGTAACGGGCGGTCCGTGTACCGGGTAGCTGATGGACCAGTATATATATATATATATTTTATAAAAGGCAACGTTGCATAGCCTCGGCGACGTCACCTTTTCCTTCTCCCACACGGGGATATATATATATATAAGATTATATATATTTATATATAAATATTCTTATAAAAGGCAACACAACATTGCCTTTTATTTTTTATATATATATATTTTGTTCCGTTCGGTAACAAGTGGTCCGTGTATCGATAAGCTGACGAACCGGTACGTACCACCCATACAGAACGGTATTATTCAAAGTTACATACCTTGCATCAAACAATTCAAGGAAATGCTACAAAGAAAACACATTCCACGGGAAATTCAAAGGGCCACATAGGTAAGTGCAAGAAAATGGAAAATCTGAATGGGTAAGTGAACAAAATTATAGTAAAACAAAATTTTGTTATACAAGGATTGATAGCATTTATCAAACAGTTGTAAGGCTATACCGAGAAATTTTATTCTACAGAATAATGGTAGTGTATTTATAAGGAGGTAAGAATCATTAAAAATGTAGAAACTTAACTTGAGAGAAATAATATTTTAGTTAAAAATTTGAATATAAAATAAAGGAATTTATTATTTAGGACTTTGGAAAAATAATAAGACACTATTTGGGAAATACTATATGATCATTAATGATCAATTACATTAACAGAGTGCAAAAAAGATATTGCAAAGTCTAAAAGAAATTGTGTGTCTTCAAAAGAAAGTTTGTTGTGCCAAGTCCAAATTTCAGTTGCTACAAAAAGGATATTATATGAAACGTGGCAAAATATAAGGAGGATGATACTTTGAATTATACAAATTAGCTAGAAAGAGTCTGAAAAGCTCTTAAAGAATTTAAGCACTTCAATCCCTCTAACAATCAATCTAAGACTGTTGATCAGCAATATGGTCCCGGCTGATCAGGTTGTGAGTGGACCAGTACCATACAAAGCCATAGTGGACAGAAATCAATGACATTGAGCAATATAAAGAATCATATAATAACAAAGAATCAATAAAAAAGGGAAGCACACACTCACCCAGTACTTCATAATAGAAGTTATTGCTGTCACAAGTTGATGCATTTATACCACAGGTAGGATATGGGTAAAGAAAGATTGGAGAATATAATGAAGAAAGTAGGTTAAGAGTTTTCTCTTTCTTTCACTTATAAACTCCTCCAATTGTTTTGATTACATACATACAACTCAGAAGAAAAAAAAATCATGGTGTTAGAGAAAATTAACAAAGAAAAGATTGTTTTCCTCTCCAGTTTAGCAGACTAAGATTACTAATGACAAGAAGAAGAAGAAGAAGAAGAAGAAGAAAGGTTTACATTTCAAAGATTTAGAATGACCACATGATCTTCTTCCACCATTGAACTATACTGATGGCAATATCAACAGTCAGATTACGATCTACACATTACAGTGGGCATGCAGCCCACAAAGGATATGTAGTGCGGCACACTAGAAAACCATAACCACAAAAAAAAAAAAAAGAAGAAGAAGCAAAGCAGAATCTCTCTTATTATCAGTAACCAATTAAGAAGTCTATAGGACTAAGGAATCCATATGTTTCGAGAAACTTTTGGCTCCAAGAACCAAGAAGAAACAAAGCATCGTCTCTCTGATTATCAACAACCAATCAAGAAGTCAATCGAAATCAGGAAACCATATGGTTCGAGAGCATTTTGGATCTAAGAACCGAGAACAGAGACCAGCAGGTTGATAATAATCTCAACGTCAGTATGAATCAAACTAAACGATAAGATAACGCTATACTTCTTGGAACGAAGCGTACGCAGAGTAAGCCGATACGAAGCAAATACGAAAAAGTGAAAATGCCTGCGATCTCATAGTAATCCAGCCCGCCAAGAACAGTAAAAACCAATGAAAACCCGAATCCCCACAAGATCGATTGATTAAAATGAACATAAGGGCCCGGAGTTAACCTGGTTGAGGCTCTCCTCGGCGGCCTTGCGCTCCTCGCAAGTGTGGCTAAGCGCGGAACGAAGAACGACGACAAGGCCGGCAAGATCCATGACGACGGGAACTCAGATTGTTTACCGGTCGGCGGCGAGAAGGAACCAACCGCCGACCTCGCTAGGGGTCGGGTAGGCACCGTCGGGTTTCAGGTGGGGAGGCGGAGAGAAGACCACGACGATGACGATGACGATCTTGGCGACCAACGGAGAGGGAAGCGGAGATCAAAAGCGGTGTGTTTAACCGAGGGTCAAGTAGCCTTTTAAATCGTTCCCTGTCCGAACTGGGCTGGGCCGTGGCCGTGGGAGGCCTACCAACTAACGGTGCGATTGCTTTAGATGCGAGATCTGACGGATAAGAAAAGCACTGTGCTTCAGAAGTTCAAATCAAAATGGACGGGATCCAAGTTTACACCCGGCGGAGCGATTACCGCGCTGAGGAGCTGCCACTTCTGCCTCGATTCCCCGCGGCAACGGATGCCATCATCGGTTGGGGCTTCCGGTTCTTGAGCCGGTGTGGGCCACCGGTGAAATCTGGGTGTTGCGGCAGATGTGATTTGCGGATATTGTGGGTCACACTATCCTTCCTTCTCACGTATTCTGCAGCCTCATGTGCACATGCCTACTTACTTATTGGGCACATTATTTTTATTTTTCTCCGATAATTTTTTTCTTAGTCTCAAATATATCCCTCGTGAAATAGTTCTGAATTGATCCAGTTATATTGGTTTTATTTAGACTTATACTGCTGCTTTTGTTGATGTGTCAAAAATACTATATACGATATAAAAATTATTATTTTTAATTTCTAGACTAATAAGAATATCTTTTAGCAATCACAATAAAGTGATAAGTTAGTTTGTATTATATTTTGGGTCCTTATTCTTATAGTATTTCTGTATATGTGTGAGAAAAACATCATAAATATTATAACTAGCATAGATTTTTTTTTTACATATTTTTTAATCAAACCAATAATAATATCTATTTTTTAAAAAATATTTTATGATATTTTAATAATATAATAGAGTTAATAATTATGTTAATAAAGTTATAATTTACGAGCGAGAGACTTCATAATAGAGGAAGAAATCACAACAGAGAAGGAACCGCAGCAGAGAAGAAACCGTAGCAAAGAAGAAAGCTACAACGATGCTACAATAAAAGAGAAAGCTGCAATAAAGGACAGCGATGCTATAGTAAAAGAGAAAACTGTAACAGAGGAGATAGCTACAGCAATGCTATAATATAGGAGGAAGCTGCAACAAAGGTGCAGTAAAGAAGACAATTACAATAGAGGTGCAACAGAGGAGGAAGTTGCAGCATAGGAGCAATAATACTACAACAGAGGAGGAAGCTACAGTAGAGGAGAGGTAGTTACAGCAGAGGTGGAAGCTACGATGATTTGGTGAAGAAACCTACAGTGATTTGCTCTTAGCAGGAGATGAGGATCGATAGTTGACAGTGAGCCAACGGGCTGCGATTGATGTAGATCACAACCTGATGAAGACGATGCTACGGTGGCGGACAACCC
This sequence comes from Musa itinerans, assembly GCA_001649415.1. Classification (NCBI taxonomy): domain Eukaryota; kingdom Viridiplantae; phylum Streptophyta; class Magnoliopsida; order Zingiberales; family Musaceae; genus Musa; species Musa itinerans. The sequence continues at coordinate 146,854 of LVTN01000134.1, forward strand.
GAGCTTGGGGTCGGTGCAGGCGACATCGATGAAGAAGAAGGCCGCATGGAGGAGAAGAGGGAATGAGTGGGCAGGGGTTGGGAGAGGGATCCACTACTAAGAGCGAGCACCCGATCACACCAAAACAAGCCCTCGTTGTTGTGGTCGCACCTGATGGCGACGCTGGGTATGGTCACGGAAGGCATCGCGCACCATACAGTGGACAGAGAGAGGAGTCTAACAGGGAAGTGAGTTCGACGAAAAAGAGTTCCCCCCTTCTCTGCTCTACAGAGGCAAAGGATGTAGTGAATGACAAGCTTCGATCCATGAAGTCTCGCTCGTCTCATCTGCTCTGATATAATGTTGGAAAGAATAGAAAATAAAAAGAATTATTGAAAAAGTTGTTTTACACTTAAGCTATTCTCCCCCTATTTATACATATTAACAAGGAGGATTTTCCTCTAATTGAGAGATTTACTCATACAGTTAAGAAAATCTTATCAAAATAAAAAGATTTCCTCGTATAGTTAGGGAAATCTTATCTACTATCAATTTTTGAATTAGGAGTTATGATTTGAAAACAATCAAAATGGATAGTATGGTTTGGAAAATATCTAAAATATAAATATTTTTTAAAAGCACCCTTAATAATTAATATTGGTGAGAATTTGAATGAATTAAGACTAAATTATAATTTTTTTAATTGGATTATAATGTTTTCAGTAAAAAAAAAACATTAACTGGTTTGGTTTGAATGGTTTAGTATGGTTGGATTTCAACGAGAAATTAAAAAATTAAAAAATAATGGCTCTCTTTAGGCATTTTGGAAATGAAGAACGCTATCGATAAAAAATAAATAAATAAAACATGAGACTTTTTTAACAAATCGTCCTTATATATATAACATATTAACATTCATATAGATAATTCACAATAATCATTTTTAATTATGATTAATATTAACTAATTTTAGCTTAAATATAATCTAAAATATAAATATAGATCATAATTTCAACTAACGATCAAATGAGTGTCATGTGTGAAAAATAACTACGAGCATATATACATAAAGGCAAGTTTTTATGTTTCACTGAGATAAATATGCTAACTTGAAATTTAAAGTAAAAAAAAAAATGGTATAAATACAATATTATTATTTTTAATATTTATCATTCAGCACTTCTGTTGTACGTAGATTTGATAAATCAATACTAAGTCCTAAATGTAAAATTTAATATATCATCCAACAATTATTATATTTCTATTGTTGACTATCGTAGTAAAAGATCTGATGACAATATGAGAAGAGCTTCTAAAAGTATGTGTTTTGCAAAGGAATCATAGATAGATGGTTTATGAAATTGGGTTGACTTAAACCAAATGTCTTTCACTATAAAAAAATTCTACATCTAGATTTTTTTAAACCTTGTTTTGGAATAGTTAGATGAAATTTGCTGAAAGTTTGATTGATATGAATATAGTTTTTTTTAGAAATACTTGTTTATATATTGTTATGTTAAGATATTTGAGTGCCTTTTATATTTCATATAATTTTAAATTCAAACTTGGTAGCCCATCTAAGTGATGTAGATATGATTTGGACACCCAAATCAAAAGAGGTTTGGTATATTAATAATAAAATTGGTTCTAGGTGGGCTTTACATTTATGATTAAGTATTCGATATGGATATAATTAAATATCACTTCAATATGATTTGGGTAAGCTTTTGCCGGCCACTATTAATATTGTATGATTCGATATGGATATAATTAGGTTCTTGGATCAGTGAGGGGTCTGACTTTGACAAAGACTCTACAAGTAGTTTACTTACCCTTATTGCTAATTCTCTATGGATTATTTAGAAACATCGAAATGATTGCCACCTTTGTAATCGTTTGACCAGAAAAAAGTCACAATGGTACAAGACTTTGGCTTTAACCTATGACGAGAATTCTTCACTTGTTGGATCTGATGGTTTTATTTCACAAATACACATGGATGATTTTTATCATACACCTTTTGTCTTATTTATTTGATGGACTAACTGACCTATTAACTTCGTTTGATCTAATTTAATAATCAAAATATTTAAACTAAAGTTAATAATAGCATACTCATAATATGCTTATAAGTCAATTTTAATCTTACCAATTTTCTAGATGAGACTAATCAAGATGTTATAATTAACTATACATATCTTTTACTGGATTATCTCAAATTTATAATATTGCTTAGGATTCAGGACCCATACACCTTTATCTTATCTATTTATTAATAACTAAATAGATAAAAAAAAAAATATTTTATCAAAAATAAAAATTTTGAGACATATCAATTGATGCTGGTTCTAATTTAACTATATGGATCACCCATTCTAATGATGATATCTTTTTAAGATGTCTGAAATATGCAACTTAAATTGATAAGAGTAGATCATTGCATTACATGACTATTGACTATACATGTTATATACCAGATTATCTCAAATTTATAATACTATTTGGGATTCATGACCCTTGCGATAATGATCTTAATGCTATAATTGGGGCAAGTTAACGGATACAAATAGTATATGCTTGTTATATTTAATACAAAAATATAAATATTTAAATGTGTCTTGTTATGTGATATTTATTTACAGAACTAATTACATATTACCTTTAGTATTTTTATTTTTATACTTTAAAAAATTATATTTACATCTCTATAATCATAAAGTGAAATATTTATTTTTATTTATCATAATGTCGTTGATTTTACTAACAAAAATATGAAAACAAATGTCAAAAAGATAATTTTGACATTCTCAATTAATGATGGTGGATGACGTAGGTGGTGATGGATGATAGTGTCGCTAAAAGTCAGGTGATTGTTGTGGTCGAGGAGAACAGTAGCAAGAGGTGAAGGTCACTCGATAATCGTGTTATCGTCGGCGCAAATATAGAGTGATCGTTATCTATTGTCATCGCTCTCTTCATCCACAATAGTCATCTGTAATCTTATTAACGTCATCATTCATCATCATTAACAAAAAAATTAAATTTTTATTTTTATTTTTATATTTTTGTTAGTAAATTTAGAGTAAATGGATTAATATATTTATTTTTATAATTATAAAAATATCAATATAATTGTTTAAAATATAAGAATCAAAATATTAAAAATAAAATGGGTAATATATATTTAGCTCATTTACATCGCCCCCACGCGTTTCCTCGGAGCCATCGGTCAACACGTCGAGTCAAAAAAAATTTCGCGGCCTCACGCGTCTGATGTGGACCACGTGCCGCTTCATCCCACGGGGACGAGAGCGTGCGATGAACGCACCGTTCACCGCATCTTCCCAATAACGTCGAGATACGTGGCCAACGAGGCGAATTGGCTCACCACCTCGTCCCGCACAGAGAAAAATAATGCATAGTTTGGTAGATAAAGCCGACTTTAAGTAAAGCCGTGTCAATTGACCTCCGCAGGTTACCCGACCGATGGGATCATGATATCGTCACACCACAATCGCATTATTGTGCTCTGATCCGTTGATTGTTTAACGAAACACCCTAACGAGTAACGAGTCGATTTTAGGGAGGTGATGGGGTGGGAATATCAAATAGAACCGACTAATCTTCTCCGTCCTTTTCACGGTACAGGTTCACCACCGTCTTCTTCTCTCCGCCTTCCCTCTCGCTTTCCCTTTTGCTGACTTCTTACCGGCCTCGCGCTCGTGGGGGGTGGGGGGGAGGGGGCGGTCAAAATTTTCCCCCTTCTTCTACTCTTCTTTCTCTTTCCCTTTTCTTCCCAATCTCGCGTAATTTATATATCCACCACACGGGAAACGATGATGATGCTTTAGGAATAGTGAGAAGAGGAATTCGGGGCCTCTCTGGTGATGATGTCTCCAAGGAGGCCTTCTTCTTCTCCTTCTTCCCGGTGCTTGCTTATTGGATTTATTTTGCTGCTGGTCCTGCTGGCGTTGAGCACATCGGCGCGGGCCACTGGGGTGTTCAAGGTGCGGCGTAAGTTCGTCGGTCGCAGGCCCACCGTCGGCGATCTCCGCGCCCACGATAGTCGCCGCCACAGCCGGATCCTATCCGCCATCGATCTCCCCCTCGGCGGCCTCGGCCTCCCCACCGATACCGGGTCCGCCCGCTGCCCTTTCGTGTTCTGTGTTTGGTAACCGTTCTTGGTTGGATTGCGTTTTGATCACTTGGTCTTATTTTGGGGGGTCGTTGGGTGGGTCTGCAGGCTGTATTTCGCGGAGATTGGGATCGGGATGCCGTCCAAAAAGTACTACGTGCAGGTCGACACGGGGAGCGACATCCTCTGGGTGAATTGCATCTCCTGCAAGCGTTGCCCTCGGAAGAGCGACCTCGGTGTATGATGACTAGTTATTTCTTTTCCTTGGATTTTGGACGTGTCTGTTGTTTCTGCCTCTGTTGACCTCTAATTTATAGTGATGGGATTAAGAATTAGGCTACTCGTTGTAGGTTGAGTTGACGTTATATGATCCCAACGCGTCAGGGAGTGGCAGTTTGGTATCGTGCCAGGAGAAATTTTGCGTGTCCACGTATGGGGACATTCCTGGCTGCGAGGCTAATTTGCCGTGCCAGTATAGTGTGCTGTATGGTGATGGGAGTTCCACTTCTGGTTATTTCGTGACAGACACCATCCAGTATAATCAAGTATCTGGCAATCACCAAACAAAACCGGTCAATGCAAGTGTTACATTTGGGTGAGTTCTAATTTTAGCTGCCAATTTGATAGTTGATCCATCAATGCTAGTAGTGCTTTTGTGTCGTGCATAAGGATTTAGGATTGTGGTTGAAGTATTGATGACTTTCACTGTAGTTATGGGCATGGTTAAACGGTGGATGCTTATGCTTTGCTTAACCTTGACAGTAATTACTACCGAGTATCTTACTTCAGTATTATTTGGTAGTGTTAGTACTACACTTATGTAAACACAGTTATACATAAAGATTGAATATACATGAAATTCTTGATTTAGTGGAGAACATCATCAGCTCTTGTATCAATCCCATTTCAGACTGGTAAAATATGCCCTAAATTTAGAGTACTTAAGTTGCTGATACATTTGTTGCTGTCTTATGGAAGTGAATATGTATTGCACACAGATTTATTTGATTTGTTCATACTTTGCATAACCATTTAAATGTTCAAATAGATGTGTTTGTTTATAGTTCTATCTTCCATGATTCTTTCCTGTTGGATCAACTGCTCCTTACTATAGCTTGACCTATGTAATTTGTCTAGTTGGGTTGCTCATGGATTAGGTTCAAGTCACTTTTTTTAACTTGTTCATGATGGATTATAGATGCTTTTTTGGACAACTTGTTGAAAAGGTGCATTGCAACCACGGGTCTTTTGTGCAACCTGATGAGTGGCGCAAGTTTCATCTACGGAGGTTGAGTCAGGGCCTAAGATCAGGCGGAATGGCAAAAGATGACTGAAGCACCAGAAATGGGGACTGTTAAAGCTAGAGACCGGTGATTTGGAGATTGAAATGAATGAGAGTGTCTAAGGTTGCATATGATAGGTAGACGATGTCAGTAGGCTAACAAAAAGATGAATACCAGATGAAGATGTGTGACGATGAGGGGTGAGCACGAGCTTGTATTTGGAGATGGTGGTAGTTAGGTTGAGGTCGTGGTGTTGGGGCATCCAATAGAATAAAGAAAGGATTTTGTCTCGTGTCTTGATCTGATTAGGTGACTTATAAGTCTTCAACCCTATGGAGCAACCCTAGTTAGATTGATGGTGCTGGGTTATTGTTGTTAAATTGTTTCTTAAGACTTCTTGCCAGTCCTTCTGAGCTTCAGATTATTTTGCACTTTTGATTCATTATCACTCTTATTTTGTGAACTCTCAAGTCTTCTGATGATTGCTATTTGGTTGCTTATGCCTAAGTTGCAACAAATGCGATAAGGCTTTCTAATCATCAACTAAACTTATAGTTTTTAAGTTGAACCTTTCTCTTGCCTAAAGGCCCTAAACTTGGAAAGGAATAGGCTCTATGGAGGGCTGATATCAGGCTTGCAACCAGTCTTTATCTTTTATTACATATTTGACTGAGCCATATCTAGTTTTTGGTGCTCTCTATTGTACGTTCATGGTCAAGAGAAGCTTTTAAAGATGTTGGCATATTTTTTAAGAAAGTGAATTATGGAAATTGTTACACTGTTTTAGTGATTTTGGCATTATAATAGACTCTTTGTTGCAGTTTTATTTTCTGAGTAACAAATTGGAGTTTTTGTATGCCTACCAATCTTTCCTGTCTTTTTATATTTTATAAAAACAAATACATTCATCTGATTGTTTTTAGTTTGCCATGTATCTCTGAAGATCCTATTGTACATCTTCGGTGATGTCAATTTTTTTAAAAAAAGTTTTTAGTTAACTTCATTTATTTGGTGGTTATGTGCTTTTTAGTTGGTCTTTTTTTCTTAGGATAATATGATATTGGACAGGTGTGGTGCCCAACAATCTGGGGATTTGGGTTCCTCAAGTGAAGCACTTGATGGAATTCTTGGTTTTGGACAGTCAAATTCATCCATGATTTCACAGTTAGCTTCTTCTGGAAAAGTGAGCAAGATATTTGCTCATTGTTTAGATACTATTAATGGAGGAGGAATCTTCACTATTGGACATGTAGTACAGCCAAAAGTGAAAACAACACCTTTGGTGCCTGATCAGTAAGTTATGCTACAGATACTTAGCTGTTAATCTTTTCCCTTTTTCTCATCTTAGTAGTATTTAAAATCATTAAGATGTTGATGAATTCATTTTAAGTATGCTTTTTTCTTCTTGAATTTGTGATAATTGTGGCAGTATGTAGATCTGTACATGGGCAAAAAGGGGTATATTTGATATGAGAATATTCACTATCATGTTTTGGTGCCTTAGATGTATAGGCAAATCTCATGTTTTAAGTCAAGGCTTAAAGTTAAAGCAGATAATTTGAACTGGGAAGAAGATCTGTCAAATCCATGGTCTTTAGACCTTTTTCTAATTTTGCACTTACATTGTGAGAATCAACAATGTACCACTTTTCTTCATCCATTAGTTGCATTTGGTATCTGAATGCTACCCTTGCCATGATACATCAGAAATAAAAAGAAACTAAGTCAACCTTAATGAAGCAGAATCTTGTATTCTAGTTGTGATTTTGAGTGTAAATATGTAAGTTTCCAAATTATCTTGTGAAATTTTATATTAGTTTGATTTAGAGTTAGATTATACTTGTAAATAGTGATAATCATGTGAATCTGCTGTAATAGCTGAATGCTAATCCTTATAGCAAAGATTTCCTTGGTTGAAATTGCATTTACCAGTTGGTAAATGGGGGCAGTACACAATCATCAGTGATTTAAAAAGCGCTAGGTGCTAAGGTCCAAGAACGGCAGAGGCGCTAGGCGCTCGCCCGAGCGAAGTGAGACGCTAAAATATAAAAATATATAATATAATTAATAAATATAATTATTTAAAATTTTAAATAAAAATATATTATTAAATTAAAAAAAATTAAGGTATAAAATCACAATGTCACATTAACAAAAAGTCTCAAAATTCAAAACAATAAAATTTTACATCAAAGTCATTTATCATAATCAATATTATCATCATTTTCACATAAATCATCTTCATTGAATTCGTCCTCTTCTTCTTGTCCTTTCTCTTCATCAAACTATGTTTCATTCTCTATGTCTTCAACAATAGCAGGAGCCGAGCTTGATGCTTTTGCACTCATTTTTTTCTTTGTCATATGTTTTGTATATGTTTGTAATTCTTCAGCACCTGAAGCTCTTGCCACATCTCCCCATGTCAATCTATCATCTTCAAATATAAGCTTGTCTTCGGCATCTTACAAGTTGGCACCCATTTCTCCCACCAACCACTCATTTGAATCATCAATATCTTGCAATGAGATTGGATCAATTCTATTTTGCAAATCATATCGAGCCTTCAAAGCTTGATTATACTTTATGTAAACAAGATCGTGTAATCGTTGATGTTCCAATCGATTTCTTCTCTTTGAGTGAATATGTAATGTCATATAATTTAAAAAATATATTAATACATCTATCTAAATAATTAAATAAATTAAAACAAAAATATTTAGTGATCCTT
>LVTN01000134.1:157213-171759 GCA_001649415.1 Musa itinerans
TTAGATAATTATACTTCCATGCAGGATCTTTTTTTGATACCATTGGAGACTCTATTGAGTTGCTCTGTACACTTGTTATTTATCCTGAAACCTAACAATAATTTCAAATAAATAAAAATTAATAGTATTAAGATCAAAATAATATATTATTAATCTAATAAATACAAATACTGTTACTAGTATACAGTTAACAGTATATTGTATACTGTTAACAGTATACTATCGAAAGAGAAGAGAAGAGTGTAAGGGAAGACCGAGGGTGCTGACTGAGAAAAGCGGGAGCGGCAACGACGAGCGACGACAGTGGCAACGACAACGATAGCAGCGAGCAACGGGAGCGGGAGCGGCGAGCGGAGACAGTGGCAATGGTAGCAACGAGCAGCGGGAGCGGCGACAGTGGCAGCGGTAGCTACGAGCAATGGGAGTGGCGACAGTGGTAGCGGCAGCGGCAATGTGAACGGCGAGCAGGGTTAGGGTTAGGGAAGTCGCGCTGATATCGGTGCTTTAGTTGGTTCGATTGAACCAACTAAAGCACCGGAGACCGAACCAAACCTAAAACGCTGGTTCGGTCGCCTGGGCTCGGGCGAGCGCCCAGGCGGCGCCTCTTTGAAGCGCGCCACCTGGAAATGAAGCGAGGCGCTCGGGCCTCGCCTCGCCTCGCCCGAGCGCCTATTAAAATCACTGACAATCATACGAAGACTTGGTGTGCCATCAAAAAGGTTTTGAAGAAAAAGGAACCGGAAGTGGCAAATATTCTTACAATATAACTCTGAGGTGGAATCCTTTTATGCATCCGTGTTGAGGACTGCTCCATTGTTTCATGGCCCCTCTTTGATCATGCCTTCGAAGAACTTAGTTCAACAGATTAAGATTTAGTTTGAACTAGTACTTTGGAATTATTTAATTCAACTTGTTCATCCTCGAATTAGTCTTTTGTAACTAAAAACAAGTCTTTTTTCAGTTGGGTACCATTGGTACCCTTGGTCTTGACTTGGTGGATTGGATGTTGGTATATATTGGGCAGTGCAACACCTTATGCAGTGGAACTATTTCCCTCAACTTTTAGGTCATTTTTGCGTCTGCAGGAGTGTATCTTTTTATATTGTAAACTAGAAAAAAAAGAAATTTAATTTTGATATCCTACGTAAAAATGGCTTGGTAATATATATCTTGGAGAATGATGAAGATGCAAGTTCTTGTTAATATTTAGGTTGCATGACCTTCTAAGGCGTACTGTGGTTTAACAATCACATACTTGGTTAATTAAGAAAGTTGATCTGATTGTTATATGTGGGTAACAAATCTTTTGCAAATGGATTCTTTTTTCACTTTGGTGGCCAATAGTAATCAGGCGCCTATTTGTTGGCAATGTTAACTTCCAATATTTGGCTATGCTTAATCATAATGCAGTTTATCTTCTGGTTCATTTAACCCCGAATGAACCACTTTTACGTTTTACTAAAACCTTTTTTTTTACTTTTCCTCTACCATATTCTTGCATTTTGGGCACTATCATTATATATGTTTCTCAGAGTTACTTGGATCAGTTGATGCTAGAAACCTTATAATGTGCTCATATTGGCTTGTTTTCGGAATCTAACATGATATTTGATATCCATTTCTAATTGAATAATAGGGGAAAGTGAATAGTGGATAGAAAATATAACATAAACTTCTATAACCTTTCCTGTCCATGCCAAGAATATTTAAAATAATAATCATCATGAGTACTAGAGGGCACATACATGTTTTTGTCAATTATCTACCAGACTGGGACTGCTTCAAACCCTTGCTCTTCCTGAAAAAATATTTACAAAAAATATATTTAGAAAAACTCAGAATACTGCCGGAATTTGGTTGAAGACCATGTTGTGAATCACCAAAATTTACTAGGATTACAGCTCTGTCAATTTTCTCTCTTAGATAGTTTCTCTTCCTGACTGCAGGTTCTTTTTCTAGGGTTGCAAGAATGATCATTTCATCTGAAGTTTACTATTAGTTAATTAAAAACATAGATGATGTGATATGATCTTTGGCCTACCCATTAATATCTACTGTAGTATGAAGTTATCAACTTTTAGATTGTGCATTTTTATGTTTTTTTCATATAATTCCATCTGTTAGCTTTTATGTATTTGATCATTTTTCTGTTTCTACTAAATAAGTCTAGCTTTGTTTCAGGCCACATTACAATGTGAATTTGAAGGCAATTGAAGTTGGTGGAGCTTTTCTGCAACTTCCAACTGATTTATTTGACACTGGTGACAAGAAAGGGACTATAATTGATAGTGGTACAACATTGTCTTATCTACCAGAGGTTGCCTATAAGGCACTAATGAATGCAGTAAAAGACTTCTTCTCTTGGTTTTGGTTGATTTTTTTTTTGAAGATCTTTTCGTATATTAGTCATTGTTCATTTTTTTTGTAGGTACTCTCTAATCGTCCAGATTTGAGTTTCTTCACCAATCAGGACTTTCTATGTTTCCGATATACTGGAAGGTATGATTTTTTTGGCTAACAGTTCCAATTAAAGATTGTTTCACAATTTCAGGCAGTTAAATATGAAACTGACTGATTACGGGTGATCATCAAATCTTTGTCATTGCATGTTATGCTTAGGTATTACTTCATCTCTTGTTGTACAGTGTGTTATTTTTCTGAAATTAATATGCATCTAAAGTGTTGGGATAGAAGACGAATGCTATGAACTCATGAACTCGTGTCTTTTTTCTTTACTATGTAATGTTTTTTTTCGCTTTTCTTGAAGGATTCTATGGTCGGAACGTCTACAGATTTTATTTATGTTTAATTATTTGTGTATGTAGAACTAAATAACATCAATGAGATTGGATCACCAGTTATAATAATCTGGATGGCATAACATGGTGATCCATGATTCAAAATATTGTGACATGAGTTGACACAACTCATGTCAGTGCACTCAGCATGTACAATTGTTGAAAGCATAAACTTGTGCATGTGGTTGTAGTCAGCCCAGATATAATATTGCTTTGGTAGTTCATTTTTGACCAAGCCCATGAATGCTTTGCATATATAAATTCGGTTACAATCTAGGAAAAACTGATATAACGAAATTTCATCAATCTGAAATGTGGAACTATAGTTGACTTTATTTTTTCATTTTATTCTTCCATATTTTATCTTTTCATACATAAAATGAGTTGATTGCTTGTTTGAATGCTTTTGAAAAAATTAAATTGTTCTGACTTGGTTGGGAGGATTGGATTTTTCACCAGAATGCCAATTAAATGTCTCAGAAATTACCGAAAGAATTTTCATTATATCTAGTTAGACCTCTAATGTGTTAGCCATTTCTTTTGATCAGGATATTTAATTATCAGATAAGAATTATTAAGTGTTTGTTCTCGACATTGATTACAGTGTGGATGATGGATTCCCGGAAGTTGTTTTTCATTTTGAGAACTCACTTTTGCTGAATGTATATCCTCATGATTATCTTTTCCAAAATGGGGTAAGTTTGATAATATATTTTATTTTTAGTAGAATGATGGTCATATCCTATCTAGCTTGCTGGGTGCTGTTATGCAAGCTGTTCTTGTTCATCCTTTCTCTACTCTTGAGTTTGCGTTTGCGCTTCTTTTTAATATATCTATTTGGTACTTGAAATAAATGTTATTAAATATCATTTTGGTTGGGGTATCCTGCTTTTACTTTTTGACATGGAATTCTGCTTCTGTTTATTTGATTTATTTCTTTGTAGAACATTGTGGTAACTCATATCTCATCACCAGTGAAAGTTACCTGTAGTATGTTAGTTACACTTTTACACTTCTGCCAAGGATTTTACTGTAATTTTGTGAAAACTAAAATTGGATACTTAGCTCATTCACTGTATCTTAAATTTTGATCATGGCAGCATAATTCTTTTTCAGAATTTACAATTTTGTGCTACTTTGCTTGTAGTATATCCTAAGCAAGAGTTATTAAATGCTTATATCATTCACTACCATCTTGAGACCATATGCATATTGCCCTCGAAGACAAATTCCCAGGTATCCCGTTTAAGGAATGGGTAATGACTTATATACCATCTCGTACCAGGAGTACATGGGTGCTCCCTTTGAAGGATGGGTAATGACTTACATACCATTTCACACTAGAGTCCATGGTTTACGGGACGCTGGATGTTATCGTACAGTAATCACTGTATATAAAAAAAAAGTCTACATCGAGTTAATTGTTGATTAGGTGCTCTGGAGCTCTGGAGCCAATACCACATGTGTGCAATTCAACTTAGCTGCCTGTGCAATTTGTTGATATCCTTAGTTGTTGCACCAAGTAGATGGAATATGTCATGAGTTCATGATTCGCTAATATCCTTGTTTTATCATCAAGAAATTAACTTCTAATGGCATGATGTTCCAACACATTTAACACTGATAAGAATTTAGATTAAGGTTATCATTTGATATTTAATAAAAATGCAGTGTCTAGATTTTTTTAAAATAATAAATATTATAATGACACTTCAAGTCAACTATCTTTATTTTTGATTGCCAAATGATCAAAATCCACAAGAGGGCCCTTTCTAGAAGTAAGGTTTAAATCTCAGTTTGGTACCAATGTGGACTTACTGACAATGTGCCGGTAATGGCGGAGAAAGGGGGATACATACATATATATATATATATATGTATGTATCCCCCTTTCTCCGCCATTACCGGCACATTGTCAGTAAGTCCACATTGGTACCAAACTGAAGGAAGGTGAGGACGAGGACAAGTAGATGAGATATACTGGTAATAAGAGAGTGTGGCGGTGTTGTGGGACAACTGTCACGGCCTTAGCTGGAATTGCCTAAGGCGTGAGGCACTCTTGCGGCTAAGACGCGAACTTCGCTTGCGTTGCCTAAGTCGCGAGGTACCCTTGCGGTAAAGACGCAAACTTAGCTTGCGTTGCCTAAGTCGCGCTTCGCCCTTGCGATTTGCGTTCGTAAAGATCAGTTCACTTGCAACCTCTTGTAGGTCCCGAAGGACCTGTAAAAGAGAAAGTTGATTAGTTCGAAGAATGAGCGACGGACAAGTCCCAACGTTTCGCGAAAAGGGGAAGCTTTACACGTAATTCAGCGAGCACCTTACGTGCATAAGAGAAAAGAGGGAGAGGAGGAAAACAAGGACTTTAGGGGTTGAACGAACAGTTGCAAGTCCACAAACAGCTGCTCACCGGGGGCCGAGTACGACAACAAGTTCCCGTCAACGTAACGTGCGAACTTGCGAAAGGTTGTTCAACGCTCGACACTATACTGAAGCCCCATCCCCCATGGTGCCACCCGGGTGGTTCCAGGGTGCTGAGATGGTTGATGTTTCGCGTGTGGCAGCGGGCTGCAGAAAACAGCCCGTGGCACGTGAAAACGGAGCTGTTTTGGTTCTGTTTTGCTCGGTTTGGTGAGCGGTCGCATTGTAGCGTTGTAACTTGTTCGAACTTACATTTTTACAAGCAAAAGGACTTAAAACCAAGACAAAACATGCTGCCAAGCAGCTGTACATGTAGATGAGAGCCACGAACGGTTCGTTGAACGGAGTTGTTGCGAATGCATGACGACCGTTCGTGACATTCTCCCCCACTTAAACTGTCGATGCCCTCGCCGACGCTTGTTGGTAGTTGTTGATAATTGTTTCTTCATGTCGCAAGGCGTCTTCGGGCTCCAAACTGGCTTCAGTTCGGGGAAGCTTTCTCCACTTCACCAAGTACTCGGTTTGCTCAGCTCCATTGGGTAGCTTTATCTTGCGATCCGCTAAAATGGTTTTAACTCGCTTCTCGTAGAAGACTCTGGTGGGGGGTAGCCGAGTTGGAACACTTCGGGAAGCATCTTGCGGATCCGAGTGGTAGGCTTTTAGGTTGCTGGCGTGAAGAACATTGTGAATTTTGAACCACGTCGGCAGCTGCAACTTGTAGGAGATGTTGCCCACCCTGCTGATAATTAGGAAGGGCTCTTCATACTTGCGCACCAATCCTTTGTATACTTTGTTCCTAAAGAATTGGAGTGATGACGGTTGGAGCTTTACCAACACCAAATCGTCGACCTTGAACTCTTGCGGTCGCCTTCCCAAGTCTGCCCACTTCTTCATCCTTCTGGCCACCTTCTCCAAGTAAGCCCGCGCAATATCTGCATTTCGGTGCCACTCCTTTGCGAAGTGGTAGGCTGACAGACTACTCCTAGTATACCCGATTGCCATGGTGTGAGGAGTTGACGGTTGTTGTCCTGTAGTGATCTCGAAAGGGCTCTTGTTGGACGCAGAGCTCCGCTGCAAGTTATAGGAGAATTGGGCAATGTCCAACAACTTCACCCAATCTCGTTGATTGGCACCACGTAGTGCTGAAGATATTGCTCTAGGAACGAGTTTATCCTTTCAGTTTGGCCATCCGTCTGGGGGTGGAGGCTTGTGAAGAAGTATAACTTAGACCCCAACAATTTGAATAGCTCGGTCCAGAATCGTCTCAGGAACCGAGCGTCTCGATCATTGATGATATTGTGTGGGACTCCCCAATACTTCACCACATCCTTCATCATCAACTTGGCCGCCCCGAAAGTTGTATACTTTGAAAATCGATCGACCACCACGAGTATCGATCCGAGTCTCCCTACTGCGGGCAAGCTTGATATGAAGTCCAAGGAAATGCTCTCCCACGACCTTTCTGGTACGGGCAACGACTCTAAAAGTCCCATCGGCTTCCGTTGCTCCACATTGTCTTGTTGGCAAGTGAGGCACGTTCAAACATATTTCTCCACATTAGTCCCCCATCTTCGGCCAATAGAAGGCCCTCTCCACGAGAGCCAAGGTTCAATGAATGCCTCGGTGTCTAGCCCAAAGGGAATCGTGACACTCTCTTAAGAGTTCACGTCTTATATTGTCCACTCGAGGAACATAAACCCTATTCCCTTTGGTGTAAACGAGTCTCTTCTGGACCTAAAACTGTCGTGTCTTACTTTCTTTAATGAGCTGTATCAGGGCTTCTACCTGGGGATCACTGTACAATCCATCCCTGATCCTGGAAAGGAAGTTGGAGTGCAATTGACTTGCTTGGCCTCTGCCCTCCAATTGTACGACATCCACACGCTCTACTTTCCGACTCAATGCATCGGCCACGACATTCGCCTTTCCGGGCTTGTACTCCATTGCCATATCAAACTCAGCCAGGAAGTCCTGCCATCGTGCTTGCTTTGGGGAGAGTTTATTTTGAGTTTGGAAATAGCTCAAAGCGATGTTGTCTGTCCTTAGTACAAATCGTGATCCAAGAAGGTAGTGTTGCCAAACTCGTAGACAGTGGATCACTACTGTCATCTCCTTCTCGTGCACCAGATATCGCCGTTCGGTTTCGTTGAGTTTGCGGCTCTCATAGGCCACCGGATGATCAATAAAAATATGTGCACTTTCTAGTATATTGCTTTATGATTTCATGATCAATTTCATCTATGGTGTCAACTTCACCAGCCATGTGCATCTCAAATATCATGAAACATATGTGCATTAAATATTTTACTCTAGCAATGTGTAGAATATGACAACTGTGTTAGATATTGACCAGGAAAAGTACATGCAGTGGCATTTTCTGTCTATAACTTGTTCGAGTTGGCTTACTGTAATATGGAATGGTACTAAAAATAGTGGAGGTATCAGTCGAAGCAGGGAAATCATGAGCAATAAACTACTAACTAGAGAATTTTTGCTGCAATAGGGTATATAAACATATGAGAATAAAATTGCTGGAGACATTGAATTATCTGGTGTCGTTTGCTGATCTATAAATAACAAGACAGTGTCATTAGCCAAAATTTAAATTAGGAAAAAGGAACTCAAATTAGACTAAAATAGGCTTTTAGCGTGTGAAGGTGCATGACATACAGCAGTTAATTATGGTCAAAGATAGGTTTAAATGGCATAGTTGGTATGCAAGCAGTTGGTTCACTGTAAACTGCAAGGTTCATATGCAATTCATGATTGCATATGTGGGTTCTATTATACATAATTATAAAGCAAAATGTAAAATTAACTGATGAAATAAATATATTCTAGGCATTATAATTACATTTGTGGCCAGAAAACAATATACCTTAACGCTGTGAAGGATAACAAGGAAAGTTACATGCAAATATATAAAATTATAATAGAAAAACTGCTGACTATTTAGTGTAGATCCTATAAGCATATATAGCCTCTAACATCTAGGCTAAGCTTCTTTATGTGTCAATCCTATAACCATTATACAACCTCATGTGGCTTATGCAGTTTTACATGACCACAAATGTGGATGCATATGTCATTTGCAGTTTGATCATGCAGACAGCCACAAATATATGCTATGCAGTAAGGTTCGACGTACCAAAGCATACTGCTCAGTACCAGCTGTATGCACCGATCCGACAGAGGATCGGTATAGGCGGTATATCGGTATATCCTAATGTACTATGTGTTGGTATGTATGGTACAGCTTGGTATGTAGTATGGACCAAGGTATGCAATTTCGTATCGTACCGGAGTTTCGACGTTCGCTCGGTATAGTACGATACTGTATACCGAGCGATATGCCGTTCGGTATACCGCTCGGTATATATATATTATATATATATATATATATATATATGTATGTATACATGTATGTATACATACATGTATGTATGTATACATACATACATACTTGTATACATACATGTATGTATACATATATATATGTGTTAGGACCGGAGCGGCACTAAGAGGGGGGGGTGAATTAGTGCAGCGGTAAAGAACAATAAACTTTAGATTATATATATTTATATATAAATATTCTTATAAAAGGCCACGTCGCGTCGCCTCGACGACGTCGCCTTTTATAAAAATATTTATATATATTAAAATATATATATTTATATATTTCGTTCCGTCCAGTAACGGGCAGTTCGTGTACCGGTCAGCTGACGGACCGGTATGTACCACCCGTACCGGACGGTATTATTCGAAATTGCATACCTTGATATGTATCATACTGACAGTTGGTCGGTACACCAGTGCAAATCGATAATATGAACCATGCTATGCAGTCTATTTCTAGTACTATCCATGATATGACTTACTTGGATCTAGAGATAGTTGACATAGTGCACAAGAATAAGAAAGCAAGTGAAATATGGAGGATTGATGGTTTTTTGAGCAAGAATTTCAAGCAAAGTCATTCAAGAGTCACCTAGGCACAGTATGCAAAACTTGTATGTTGGTGAACCTCACTGTAAATTAACAATAGTTTCAAAATTTTGCTGAGAGGCATTTTGCTTTCCTACCATGCATGTAAGTAATATATTTTCTATTCATGGTCATCTTTGGTTTCATGTAAAACTTGGTGTCTCGATCTTTGTTCACTCCCTCGTGCTCATTCACATATCAAAAGGTACTTAATGCATATGAGAATAAACAGATGCTGAAGCACCAAAAATTGCTCAGTGTTCAAGTGATCAAATGTTAAGAGAGAGACAGCCAGTTGATTCTTTTGCTCTTCTGTAATGACTGCTTCATAGTTGTTTTTTACTTTTTTATAATTGCTTCTTCATAGTGGTAACTTTTAATATGTGAACTCTCTAAACCAGAGTGAAGGAACAGTGTGGTCCTTGGAAAATAAAAAGAGAAATTGACAATAGGAACAACCAATACATGAGATTTCTGCTAATATGAGAAGCCTGGGGATGATCAATATGTGCAACATTATTTCTGTTTATTATTTCTATGACTTAAACCCTGGTTACTCAGATCACAAAGGAGCAACCTTATTGCTATCAAGTCTTGCCCTCTAAACAGAGAAATATATGGACTACACATTTTAGCTAGTATATAGCAAACAGTACTGTTGGAATGAGTTGAACAAGAGACAAAGTACACAATTTAACTAGCTTAAAACGTTGTTCAAATGATTTGGTAAAGAATATTCTTCAGTCAATAAGTCATTTATAAAGAAAGAGAAGGATAAAAGAGAAATTTGACTTTCTTTGAGGAAATCACATTAGAAGCCAGAACTGGACAGTTTCTTTCTCCTACCCTGAGTCAAAATTATATCGCATCTCTATGTTCCGTTAAGGTTTTTTCCTTCATTTTCAAGAATCTGTTGCCCAAAGTTTTAAATGTTCACAATTTTCTGCTTTAAATGCTCTTTCTGATTTTCCAGTTCATGTTGATCATATGATCATACCTGGGTTTTTAGATATGATATATATTTTTTAATTTTTGTTGTTGACCACTTCCAATTACCATCCTGTTTATGTTTGTCCTAATTTTTCAGGCAGTCTTATCTTGTTTTAGCATTTTCTTCCTACACTGTCCTACTATACCGCATTCATGTTTTAGTTAATGTTATCACATTTAATATTATAGTTCCATTCTTGGCATTTGAACAAACAGGATAATATTTACTGTGTTGGTTGGCAAAATGGTGGGTTACAGTCTAAAGATGGAAAAGATATGTTTCTTTTGGGAGGTAAGCAAGAATTTTGGATTTTAGATTCTGGAACACTTGGTTCCTATGGCCCTTGCACTTGTCACTGCATCCTGTTCTACGCTGCTATCAATGTCAGCATACTAGTTTACCTATATCTGTTATGCATCGATGTACTTTTTCCATGACATTCTAAACAGCAAAAGTATAAAATGTGCTAGTTGTATTATCAAATTTCTGTATTATTTCAGATCTTATATTTTAAACTTTTTAGAGTTTTAGTTACTATAAAGTGTGGACTTGGCACTTCAACAAGCTTTGTCCATGTAGACACGATATGGCAGGAGACTGGTCCCAGTACAAGGTATCAGTTTAGTTAAAGTTGGCCAGAATACCAGGAAGAAGAAGAGCAACAGTCCATGGAGAAATGAAAAAACAATAAATAGAAGCAGTAGCAGAATCAAAGAAAGGAGTGAACAAGGAAAGGAGCGACGCTACTGCTGTACAACTCCACCTAAGGCATGACCCTTTTTTCCAAGAGAGATAACAGAAAAGGAGGGAAGGAGGGAGAGAAGGTCCAATGGATGTGTGGGATCTTATCCAGGCCAAATTATAAAGATTAAAGATGATAAATAAAAACCTAAAATAAAGACAAGGAGAGAAGGGAGGAGAAGAGGAGAGGAGAGAAGAAAAAAAGAAGAAATAATAGAAGGAAAAAAGAGAAGTGAAGAGAAAGATAAGAATTTTTTTTTGAAAATACATTAGTTTCAAAATAATATCTTTAACTACTTTACTTTCAAGCTGTATTTCCATATTTGTATAGCTCATTCCTTAAATTAAAACAATGAACATATTAAATGGTAGGATCCAAGTGGCTTGGATACCTCGTACTCAAGTCAGAGCAACATATCTTAGTTCTATTGTTTCGTAGGCAATATTTAGGTTCTTCTGGTGGGCTGTCTGTAGAAAGTTCCTTTTAAGGTGCTTTCTGTTGTGAGTAGGAAAATATTTTGTCACATTTGTGCATGCGGAGCTGGTTCTGTATAGTGAATATGCTGATGTAATATACAAATTTCAATCATATGTGAAAGAAGTCTTTTCCTACATAGTAATTTTGCTGGAAGCAGATTACGATGCAGATCAGTAGAAGGATTTACACTGTCATTCAAATCAACCAAACCTTCAAGATTGATGTGTGTTTTAGTTATTCATCACTGCCTGTTAGCCAGATTTGAAGTTCAAAAGAATTATGAGCTTATGCAAGATATACAAAGAAACTCCGCTAAAATGAATTTTTTAGATGAAATACACTTAAAATGGAGCTTTTAATCCATTTTCTATTTTAATGGTGAATGCTTCTATGAATATTTCTTACCTCTTCTATGTAATTTTATTTCCAAAGTAGAACTTTTTTGGCACAATTTCTTGTTTAAACTAAGCATCTTATGTAAGATATTAGACTTTTCTTTTTGCATCTTTTATAGGCCATATCTTATTTATTATAGTACATCTTGTTCATGTCTCCTAATTGTACTTGTCTATCATGATTATTTGACATTATGTTGCAGATCTAGTCCTATCAAACAAGTTAGTTCTTTATGATCTTGAGAACCAAGTCATTGGATGGACAGAATACAACTGTAAGTCACAACTTCTACTATATTTTGTTTTCTTTTGTTGAAATTTCATCTATATATTTTGTATTATGATCCATAGTTGGTCTATATTCATTATAATATTTGATGTGCATGAGAAAGACCCTTTGTGCAAGTTACAAATATGGTCCAAATATGTCTTTTTTCTAGTTAGACGATACAATTGAACAAGACAATAAAAGGAGAGTTTCTCATTTCTTTTGTTTGTTTGTATACAGGATGAAGTATATATAGTTAAACAAGATAAAAGAAAGAAAGGAAAGTGCTACCTAAATCAATCTATAAGTGCTAATCTAGGAAATATACAACTAGCAAATGTACACAAATAACGTAATACAACTAGGAATAAATCAGCAATCATATCTTAGTCTATCACTTCAAATAAGGTGACATGTCAAGAATAAAATTATGGCAAATCTTGACATATCAAATCAAATCACAGCAGATTTGACAGATCTCAACACTCCCCCTCAAGCTGGTTTGAAGATATTCAACATCCCCAGCTTGCAATTTAAGTGATCAAACCGATGTTTTAGAAGCCCCTTTGTGAAAATATCTATAACTTGCTGCTTGGTAGGGACAAATGATATACATAACAATCCCTCATCCAACTTCTTTTTAATAAAATGCCAATCGACCTCAATGTGCTTTGTTCTATCATGATGTACCAGGTTGTGAGAAATACTAATTGCTGCCTTATTATCTGAGTATAACTTTATTGGTTGATTGCAAGAAATTCTTAACTCATCTAGGAGTCTTTTTGACCGAAGGAGTTCACATATTCCTTATGCGATAGATCGAAATTCAGTCTCGACACTGCTTCTAGCCACTACATTTTGTTTTTTACTCCCTCAAAGTCACCAAATTTCCCTCACAAAGGTACAATATCCAGATGTAGATCTTCTATCATCTATACAGCTGGCCCAATCAGCATCTGTGTATGCTTCAACATATGCATTGTCTCTCTTTTTAAACATCAACCCTTTTCCTGGATTTCATTTGAGATATTGAAGAATTCTAATGACAAACCTCATATACTTTTCATTAGGTGAGTGCATAAACTGACTTATAAATTGATTTTTCAATCAGGCATTAATGCTGTCCCTTATCCACCTTACTACTTGTGTTTGCACTTAGCTTGTGGTTGGGATCAATAGGTGTTTCAGATGGTTTGCAACCCAAACATACTGATTCCTATGAGTAAATCCAGTGTATATTTCCTTTGTGACACCGAGATTCCCTCCTTGGTTCTAGCCACCTCCATACTCAAGAAATATCTTAATGATGCAAGATCTTTAATTTCAAACTCCTTGGCTAGGAGGGTTTATGATTTCTTTTATTCTACAAGATCATCACCGGTTAGTACAATGTCATCCTACATACACAATGAGTATTGAGACCTTTCCACCACCAGCATGCTTATAAAACATGGTTTGTTCTGCCTGACTTTATAAATATCTATATCTCTTTATAGCTTTAGTAAATTTATTGAACTATGCTCTAGTAGATTGTTTTAATTCATAGAGTGACCTCTTTATCTTACAAACTTTGTTAGACCCTAATGTTCCTTCAAAAACTGGAGGTAGATTTATGTAGACTTCCTCTTCTAATTCGCTATTAAGGAATGCATTCTTCATATCTAACTATTTTAGGGGCCAGTAAAAAATTACTACAAGAGACAACAAGACACAAACGCTACTCATTTTTGCCACGGGTGCATAAGTCACTTGATAATCTATCGCAAATGTTTGAGTGTATCCTTTAGCCACTAACCTTACTTTGTATCTCTCAATTGACCTGTCAGCTTTATATTTCACTGTTAACACTCATTTACAACCAACATGTCTCTTTCCTTTAGTTAAGTTTATAAGTTCCCAAGTGTCAACTCTTCTCCACTGCCCTCATCTCCTCGAACACAACCTTTTTCCGCTCGGGTATAGCTAGAGCTTCAAGTATAGACTTAAGAATATCTCTTTGATAAGTTAGAAATAAAGGATCTCAACGAGGGACAATATGTGATTTGACACAAAATTGAAAATAGGATGAATAGTACATGACTTTGTTCTTTTTCTAAGAGCAATAGGAACATCAAGATCTTGAAACTCATAGGGTTCTAGGCAAGGTTTTTAATTTCTAATAATACCGCTCGTATCGAGCGATACGCATCGGTATGTCAGTAGACCGGTACACGGACCGCCCGTTATCGGGCGGTATCGTCGATTGGGGCTGTTTTCGCCCCGTTATCATCTTAAATCGACGGTGACCGAGGGAGAAGAAAGAAGAGAGAGAAGGGGAAGAAAGAAAAGGGAGAAGAAGAGGAGAACCTGCGCCGCTCTCCCTCCTCGTCTGTCGGTGACTTCTCATCCGCGCGGGGAGAAGAGAGGCGACGTCGGCTCGTCTCTCTTTTTACTTTTATATATATATAAAAGGTTACATATATATATATATATA
>LVTN01000134.1:173576-186297 GCA_001649415.1 Musa itinerans
TCGCCTCGCCTCGCCTCGCCCGAGCGCCTAGGCGAGCGCCCGAGCGCCTTTTTCAATCACTGCTCCTTGGTTCTAAGCATAAAGAATGGTCTGGAGTACCTGAAGTTTCATGATCAGTTGCACTCGGAGCTGACTCATAGCAGACATTATGTGGTTGTTGCCCCAAATCATGTCAGTTATGCCTCCTTGTATAAGCACGTAGCTCTGATTGTTGTTTATCAATTACTAAGTCTCCCTCTGCATTAGATTTTTCATGTTCTAACACAATAGATTGAGGTTGTAAGTTGTAACATTGGATTGGTGGTACGAGGAATAAGTTGTGGCTGAGAAGGTAGAACTGTGAGTGGAATGGATTTGGTAGGTGAATTTTGAGGAGATAGATCTATGATAAGAATAAATTCAGAAGGAGAACTCACAGGCTGGGTTATAATAGTTACCTAAAAATTTTCTTCCATATGATTATCCCCCTGAAGAGAAGTTTCAATGAAATAAGGTTGATTTTCAAATAAGGTGGCATCCTTACATAGAACTGTTTTGTAAGAGGATCGAAGCATTTGTATCCCTTCTAAGTTGGTGAGAAGCCTAGAAAAACACATTTTTTCGCTTGCGGATCAAGTTTGGTGAGGTTATGTTTATGTATATGAATAAATGCTACACGATGAAATACCTTTGGATGGCAAATTACTAAAGATTTGGGTTTGTGGATAGGTTTGTAGGAGGATGTTTAGGGGTTTTTGAAAATTATATTCTCGAATTGTCATCCTATTGATTAAATAAGATACAGTTGGGACAACCTCTCCCCAAAAATAATTAGGAACTCCTATTGTAAATATAATGGCCCACGCTACCTCTAATAGATGACGGTTTTTCCTTTCAGCAATTCCATTTTGTTGGGGTGTATGTATGCAAGAAGTTTGATGGATTATTCCCTTTTGCATTAGAAAGATTTTAAGAATGGATTTGAAGTACTCTCCTCGATTATCAGTTTTAAGAATTTATATTTGGGCATGGAATTGGGTGTTGACCATGCTGTAGAAGTTTTGAAACATTTTTTTTTTTTCAAACAAATATACCCAACAAACTCTAGTATAATCATCAATGAAGGTAATAAACCACCTAGTTCCAGTAATGTCTTTGACCTTTGAAGACCCCCAAATGTCATTATGGATTAAGTATAAACATCAGGATGGTTTGTATGGTTGTGAAGGGAACATGACACGATGATGTTTGGCAAGTTGACAGATTTCATACTTAAATTGAAAGACGTTCTTATTCTTGAAAAGCAAGGAAACAATTTGTCTATGTACTTGAAACTAGGATGACCTAATCTATAGTGCCATCACATTATTTCATCCATATCAGAAAAGGAAGAGAAATTGCCTACAGCTTGAGCTTGTCCATCTAAGGAAGCATTGCCTTCAAAGTAATAGAGTTGATCAACCTCTCTAGCTCTGCTAATCAGCCTTGCGAAGCCCATATCCTGAAACTCACCATGAGATGAAAAGAATTTAACCACACAATTTGAATCTTTAGTGAGTTTGCTTGTGGATAAGAGATTTAGGATAGGTTAGGAACATGTAGAACATATTTCAAAATTAGGTTCTTTGAGAGAATAACAGAACCTTGTCCTGCAACTAGGGACAAAGATCTGTCAGTAATACAAACTTTAAGTTTACCAGGACATGGAGTATAAGAGGAGAAATGTGGAGGGCAGTAAGAATATTACCTTGTTTTGCAAGAGAACATGAAGGAGATGGATTTGTGGTGGTTTGAGATTGGCTAAGAAGTTCATACAGATGTTCTAGTCGTTCCTTACTGAACAAAGGTGTCTCAAAGCTCCATTGATTTCCTCCAATTTGAATCTCTATGGCTGCCTGCATTCCTGTAACCCCTCTGTCGTTGTTCTTATTGTTTTTCCAATTTTGAGTTTGCCATGCAGTTTCCAGTATGCCTCCTTGGTGCGTTTTGGTTTCTTGCAATAATCACACCACCTCCCATCTTTCTTGTTATCTTTGCAATTGGGAAGTATCTTTGAGCCTGTCAAGGTAGAGTTTTCCACTATATGGTTGTCATAATTTGTTTCTTTACTGCTTAGCAATTCCTGTTATCTTTCAGCACTTGGAACTAGGGTAAATGCTCCATCAAGATTAGAAAAAGGTTTTCTACTAAGAACATGATCACATGCGTGATCAAATTCAGAATTTAACACCAATAAGAATTGAAATACCCTCTCCATCTCCAACAAGTGTCTCAGCTTTTTAGTGTCAGCAGCAGATTCCATCTCAAAATTTTAATATTGGTTTAATTCAGCCAATAAACCTTGCAGATTATTATAGTAATTTGTGATGCTTGATGTACCTTGCTTACAAGGCTGGTGCCTTTGTAGCCACATTCACATATTTGAACTTCCCTTTACTCATTAGAGAGAACTTCATGGATTGAGACTACTCCATAAAATTTCTTCCGCCTAGTTTAATGGTAGTTTAATGGTAGAGATTTAGAGGTTATGACTCTCAAATTGAAGGGAAGATTAAGTGTTTACAGGTTTAGGAATATTAGAAACAAACTTAGGAGTTTCCAACGCGACTGAAAACAAGAAGAGTCACCAGAGAGGACTTTCGGTAATGAAGATCGAGAGGAAGAAACTAATTTGCTGCATACCATAGACAACAGAGAAAAGAAAAACAGAACCTAACCTTGCTCTAATACCATGAACAAGACAATAGAAGAAGAGAGTTCCTCATTTCTTTCTTTTATTTATATGTAAGATGAAGCAAGGATTTTAATTTCGAATAATATTGCCCGTACTAGGTGGTACGTACCGAACCGCCAGTAGACCGGTACACAGATCACCCGTTATCAGGTGGTCTGCCCGTTATCAGGCGGTACCATCAATTGGGGCTGTTTCCGCCCCGTTACCATCCTAAATCGATTGCCACCGCCCGCTACCGAGTGGTATTAGCTGAGGGAGAAGAAAGAAGATGGAGAAGACGAGGAGAACTTGGAGATCCAACGCCGCTCTCCCTCCTTGTCTTAGGCGACTGAGTCCTTGGCGTCGTTGGCGACTTCTCATCTGCACGAGGAGAAGAATCCTCGGCGACGTCGCCTTTTTTTTTCACTTATATATATATATATATATATAAAGTAAAAAAAGGCTATGTCACCAAGTTTTTCTACCCGCGTAGGGAGAAGAAACCGAGGTTTCTTCTCCCCACACTCCAAAAAGGGCGACAAGGCAATTGCTCTTTTTTTACTTATATATATATATCAAGCGGTATATCGAAATGTACCTCTCGGTATACAGTATCGTACCATACCAAGCAAATTTTGAAACTCCGGTATGGTACGAAATTTCAATCCTTGGGATGAAGTACATATAGTCAAACAAAAGAAAAGAAAAGAAAGGAAAGAGTTACCTAAATAAATTTAGGTGCTAATATAAGAAATATACAACTAGCAAATGTACACAAATAAGGTAATACAACTAGGAATGAATCAGCATTCGTATCCTAGTCAAGAATCAAATAGTAGCAGATCTTGACATATAAAATCAAATTACAGCAGATTTGACAGATCTCAACAACAATAGCTTGAGCTTTTCGCGACACGGTTGTTGTCACTTGATTAGGTGTTCACTGCATTGACCAAAATTGATGTTGGTGTTTGGTCAACTAAATGCAGGTAATGACACTCTAAGGATTCTATCACCTGCACATTCGCCATTTCTAATGGCGCATTTGATAGGATGATGCGTTACCCTTAGGCTAGTCTCTTTGTTATGATATGTTTAATATTACCACAAAATTAAGAATTCTTTTTATTGCCTTTTAACTTCATATGTTTTTTTGTTACAAGGATATCAGCTTTGTAGCACACCCTCGTCTTAGCTTGCTCATGGCAGGATGTTGTGTTGACACGATTTTGCCACACCAATGGAAGGGGATGGAGGGAACAAAATTAAATGTGATTTAACAAGACCAGGATAGCATTTGAGATCAAGTGGTTTTGATGTTAACCTTAATATAAAATTAGAGGAATTTTATAATGCCTGGGTATTATTTGGTTAGTCACAGTGATTTAAAAAGGCGCTCGGGCGCTCGCCTAGGCGCTCGGGCGAGGCGAGGCGAGGCCCAAGCGCCTCGCTAAACTTCCAGGCAGCGCGCTTCAAAGAGGCACCGCTCGGGCGCTCGCCAGAGCCTAGGCACTGGGCGCTTCGGGCGAGCGCTTGGGTTAAACCAAGCGACCGAACCAGGATTTTAGGTCTGGTTCGGTCTCCGGTGGTTAGTTGGTTCAATCGAACCAACTAAAACCGATATCTGCTGTCGTTGCCTAACCCTAACCCTGCTCGTTGCCGCTGCTGCTCCCGCTCCCGCTGCTCGCCGCTGTCGCTGCTCGCAACCGCTCCTACTCCCGCTGTCGTTGCTCGCCGCTGTCGCCGCTCGCCGCTCCCGCTGCCTCCTTACACTCCCGCTGCCGCTGCCTCTTTACACTGCCGCTGTCTCCTTACACCCACTCCCGCTCCCGTTGCCGCTTCCTCTTTTCTCAATCAGCACCCCCTTACACTCTTCCTTCTTCTCCTTCTGTATACTGTTAACAGTATACTATATACTGTTAACAGTATACTAATAATAGTATTTGTATTTATTAGATTAATAATATATTATTTTGATTTTAATACTATTAATTTTCTTAATTTAATAGCATATATTTATTTAAAATTTTAAATAATTATATTTATTAATTATATTATATATTTTTATATTTTAGCGTCTCGCTTCACTCGGGCGTTTTTGGACCTTAGCGTCTTTTGGCGTCTAGCGCTTTTTAAATCACTGGTTAATCAGCTTGATCTAGTAGGGTGAACTAGGTCTACTCACAAAGGACAAAAAAGGAAAGAACTTGAGGCCTAGTCTGAAGCTTAATACTAACCCCATTTTCCACCCTTCCCCTCTCTCTCCCCCAAACAATTGATGGGATCAAAAAATACATGCACCACATGTCAAAAAAAAAAAGAAAAAAAAAAAGAGCAAAACTTATCGTGCCCCATGTCTGTGTAGGAATGTACGTAACTTGCATTCTCTTTTGCAGTCTTGTATATTTATCACCGCTCATAATTTCCAAACCCATTTCTTACACTCTTGTCAATCTCTGCTGTATGTTTTTATGCATTCGTTTACCTTTCTGCTTATTACACTCCTGTGAAAATTGTGTTGGTCCATTATGATTATATTACTGTTGACATCTCAGGCTGTTATGTCCAAGACACTCTAAACCTTTAACTGCATGGTGTTAGTGCATTGCAAACATCATTTGGAGTCTATGCTTGTTCTGGCCAATATTAAACCTGTTCTGAACCATCTAGAAACCAATTGTGGCTTGTTAAACTTTCTAAAATAACAAAAAGTTGCTGGTCATCCCATATTGCATCAATCTGTCACCAGGTTTAAGCTCTAGTAGGCTGAAAATCTTGATAGAAAATTGATTTTACTTCTGTTTATATCATTTGAAGTGACAGTCCAGGAAGCTTAACTGTTCATTACACTGAAAATTAGTTATTGTCATCAATTTTCAATGTCTTTGTTCCATTTCACTTGAACTATGTCAACTCCATTAAAAAGGTGTCATGTCTTTAGGGCTTTTGAGTAGATTTTGAAATGTTTTTGGCACCAAGTGTTTGCTATCTAGGACAGAGAACTCTTTGGTAGACAACCACTTTCTTTTTATTTTGAAATGATTGTTGCGGGATGCCCTTTTGGTCCTTATAGATTGTTTACTTGCCTTGTGCTGGCCTGTGTTCTGTTTATTTAGTGGTATAGTACATTATATAATGTTCTTTACCTATTCTGGCACAGACTAGACATTGCCAAGGTACTTTGGGAGTGTGTTACAAATAGCATATAGGGATAAGATCGAAGGATTTTAGGACAGATAACAAAATTATGCTATGATGCAATATGCTACAGAGTTGTCATGAGGTAATACTATAGTAGAATTATGTACAAAAGATAAACAAGTTTTATATGTTTTAACTAACCACCACCATTGTTGTTGTTTTTTTTTTGTTATGGACTCAATTAATCCCCTCACAAACAACCTTGTAACGTCAGACTCCAAGATGTTAATTGAGGCTAAACAAACGGGCTCCTTCTAGAAAGCATACGACAACAACAAGCCATAAGTACCAACTATTTAGGGTCGGTTGCATGGATCTTTTACCGCCATTGGGATCTGTAAGCAACCATATATTTAGTTAAGTTTAGAATATTTAAATATTTATTTATAGTTTGGTCTTTCAGGTCTTCCTCCGCCTTTCCTCTTACCATTAACATTATTCATTTTGCTTCTTCTAACTACCGCATTTATAACTCTCCTAAACACATACCTGTATCATCTTAAATGATTTTCTCTCATCTTATCTTTTATTGAAGTAATACTTAGTTATTCACAAATATAAATATATATATTTTTTCTATCTTTCTTAGTAACACTATACATTCATCTTAACATTCTCTTCTTAGCAACATAAACTTTTTATATATGTTGTTTGTTAACTGCCCAACACCCTGAGCCATAAAACATTGTTGGTCTTGCAACTATTTTATCAAAATTTTCTTTTAATCTCAAAGGTATCCGATGATTATACAAGATTCCTGGTATCCCTCGCCATTTTAACTATTCTAATTTTACTTAATGAATAATATATTCATCAATCTCTCAATCTTGTTGTATAATTGATCCAATATACCTGAAGTTTTTACTTAAGGGAACATCGTGTCTATCCAATTTAATTGTATTATCCTTCCTATTCCTAGCATTACTAAAATTATATTATATATATGTATATATATTTATTTATTTATTTTTGCTCTTACTTAATATAAAACCTTTAGTTTCTATGGTTTGTCTCTATAACTCAGGTTTATAATTAATTTCACTTTAGCTCTCATCAACCAAGACAATATCATCAACAAATAATATACATCAAGGAGGACTCTTTTTAAATGACTAGTAAGTTCATCCATTATTAATGTGAAAAGGTAAAGACTAAAAGTAGATTCTCGATGTAATCCTATATTAATAGGAATTCACTAGATGCACTCCGTATAGTTCTAATGCTAGTAGTTACATTATTATACACATCTTTAATAACATCAATATAATTAGTGGATATACTTTTCTTTTCTATAATCTACAATAATAAATATTTATGAAGTATGAACTCTATCATAGGCTTTCTTTAAGTTAATAAAAACAATATGTAAATTTTTTTTCTCTCTATACCTTTCTGGTTGTTTTAATAAATAAATAGCTTTTATGGTTGATCTTTCAGGCATAAAACTAAATTGATTTTCAAAGATACTTGTTACAAGCCTTATCTTACTTTTGATAAATTTTTTTTCAAAGGTTCATTCTATGACTCATGATTTTAATTTTTCTATAATTAGAATAGTTTTGAATGTCACCCTTATTCGTGTAAATTGACACTAAAATACTCTTTCTCCATTCTTATGATATCTTTCTAAATCTCATAATTTTGTTAAATAAGCTAGTTAACCAAGTTATATTCCGTTGTCTCCTAAACTTTTCTAGACCTTAGTAAGGATACCATCAAGACTCACACTCTTAACTATTTTCAATTTTTTTAAGGCGTCTTTTACTTCACTAACTTTAATTTTATGAACAAATCTATGACTGTTAAATCTGCCACTATTATTTATCTTTAAAATTAAGTCCTATGTGGAGTGCCCATTAAATAATTTATAAAAATAATTTTTCATCTTTCCTTAATTTCATTATTATTAACAAGTATTCTTTGATCCTCTTCTTGAATTCATCTAATATTATCTAAATCTTTACACTTTCTTTTCCTAATTTTAGCAATTTGATATATATCGTTTTCACCATTTTTATCACCTAATTTGCTATAAAAATTAACATAAGCTTTATATCTTGCCATACTAATCACTTTTTTAGCCTCTCTTTTAGACTCTTTATATCGTCTAAATTTCTTATCATTTTTATAATTTTATTAATCTTTAACACATGATTTTTTAGTAGAAATTACTTTTTGAACTTCCTCGCACCACCATCAACTCTCTTAAGGCTATACATCTATCTTTAGTTTCACCAAGGATCTCCTTTGTTAAGTTTCTAATTTTATTAGTCATCATAGTCAAAAAAATATTAATATTATGATTATTTTCCTCTTCCAAGTTCCAAGTACTAAGTAGCCATCATTTCCATCCTATTTTTAAAAATCCTTACCTTATTATCTTTAAAATTCTACCATCTAGTCCTAGTAAAAAAGTTTTTGTTGTCTTTTTCTTCTTATGCTTTCTATAATAAATATCTAATACTATAAACATATGTTGATTCATCAAACTTTCATCAGGTATAATTTTACTATTCTTACATATAACTTTATTTATCTTTCTAGTGAGAAAATAGTCTTTCTAACTAAGTTGTGATCACTCTTATTAGGTAACCAAATGTTCATGTCCTTTCTTCAAGTGAGTACTTCCAATTATAAGATTATATAAAGTTGTAAAATTCAAAATCATACCTAAATTTTTATTTCTCTGTCCATAATCGAAGCCCCCATGCACCCATTTATATTTACCATATGTTTTTCCAACAAAATCATTTAAATATCCTCCAATTATAAGTTTTTCGGTTATAGGTATTCCTTGAATGATATCATCTAAGCTTTTTTTTTTTTTTTAGTTTGATCATCTAATCCAACATGAGAGACATAAGCATTAATGATATTCAAAATATTTTGTCCTTTGACCAATTTTAGAATTATAATTCTATCTCTAAATATTTTTACATCCACACTATTGTTCTTAAGTTCCTTGTTAACAATTTCTACGTCATTTTTGTGTTTAATTTTTTCAGTATACCAAATTTTAAATATAGTATTATCAATCTCTCCAGATTTTTTTCCTACTTTAGTGTCTTGTAAGCAAATAATATTTATTCTTCTTCTAATCTTAGTGTCTATCAATTCTAA
The DNA here is from genome assembly GCA_001649415.1 of Musa itinerans. Taxonomy (NCBI): domain Eukaryota; kingdom Viridiplantae; phylum Streptophyta; class Magnoliopsida; order Zingiberales; family Musaceae; genus Musa; species Musa itinerans. Next base: position 182,590 of record LVTN01000134.1, read on the forward strand.
TCCCTTTCTTGAAAGTATACCTATATTCCAAGTTGTTAACCTAATCTTATGCTCTTGGACTAACTTCTTTACTCTCATTGGTCCAAAGCAATGAGAGAACTCTTGCCTATTTTACACGACATCCGGGCGCCGATGTGTTAGTCCAGTTTTGGGTGACCTCTTAGTCCATCATTTGCAATTCAGGACACTTAGGTGATGGAGGTGCCTCACGTCACTTTCAAGTGACGATCTAGTTTTATATTGAAGTAAGCTAAGATCTATGTTTATGAGATCTAACATAGCTTTACGCTGGTTGTCAGTGATCTAACACAACCCTCCACCTTTTTCATTCGGGCTTGGGATCGCCATTGGCGTGTTCCTTCCAGAAAGCATCAACCTTAGAAAAAGAGTCCAACCTAGCAACCTAATTGGCTGCTTGATTGACCTCTCTATATCGGTGTATGTATGAGAAATTAAAAAGAAAAGAGGACAAACATGTAATTTCCTGTACAATGTTTTGAATTCTCAAGGAGGGTCTAAGGAACCAGCTAATATATCCACTAGCAGCTTTGAATCAGTCTCTACTTGGATATTCACAAAACCTGCTTGAAAAGAGTTTAAAGAGAAGGAACCATGTCAATATATGCTTGAGTAGGTGGGTCTTTGGAGGATCTACTGCTTTTCTCCAAGATGATCAACGAAGTGGAAGAAGGCCATTTATAAAGCTTCTCCATTTTGAGGGGAAGCAAATGATCCTTTAGGTATCCCATATTCCATATGTTAGAAGGGTTGCATGTAACATAACTTGGGATCACCAAAAGGGCTTCTAAATTGAGATGACAGGCAGGTGTGCATAAGAATGTGGCCTTTTGTTCTGACAAGAGCAAGGTATAATTAGTAGGTGTGCTTGATTCCTTTTCTTTAGGAGAATTTCCACAGAGTGAGCTCTATTTTTTATGGCCAATATATCATTTTATCTTGACAATGCACAATGCATGAGAATGTGGCTTAAGGTTTTGACAAGAGCTAGGTGTGATTAGCAGGAAGTGTGTTTGATTGAACCTTTGTTCAGGGGAACTTCCATGGAGTGAACTTGTATGGCCAACCACATGAACCATTTGATCTTGGCAATGCGAAGGCAGGTTAAAATGTGTTTCAATGGCAGGCATTTTGACTCTTAATCATGTTTTTCTATGTTTAACAGTATTAAAGACATCTTACAGGATGAGGACTCTTATTGATATATTAGTATCTTGAGATTCCTTGTTATTGCTCTTCAATGTCAACTGCTGGATTGCTCCCTTTTGGGCACATCACTAAAGGTCTTCTCTAGTTGTCAATTAACAATTCAAATTGTTCCAGATCCTGTTACATGTTTTCAATTTATCAAAATAGTAATCAAGAGTCCCAATTTGATCAGGTTCCTTTTTTGTTAACACACCCAAAGTAGGACAGATTTGGCCAAGTAGATTGGATACCTGGGTCTAAATTTAGAACATCCAAACCATCTGGACTGGACCACATTAAATGTTCGATACTGGTTAGTACAAAAGCAAGTTGGTACCATCCAGAATGATGATAGATTAGATGGATTAAGAGTATGAGGGAAGAAAATTGAATATAAGGGGAGTATGTCAAATTGTTATTGTTTATGCAATAGTTCACAAATAAATAAATAAATATATGTATATGTATATATCAGAAGCCATCTAAGAAAGGAACTACCGAGAGAAATGAGCTCCTTTCCCTCAAAAAGGATTCATGTCGCTTTGCGCCTCCGTTAACAACAAGCGGTTGCATGATCGTGAATATAAATTTATTATTTCTAATATAGAGAAACCATAGTTGAAATGTATGGATAAGAAATTTAGGAACATTCTATTTATTGGAGAACCAAATAGTAATGTTCGTAGAATTTATCAATTGTTGAAATGAAGATGGTGTGTGATAGTTGCATGATCGTGGATCAATAGAGGGGAAAAAAACATCCAAGCCCAATTATGGTTTATGGGTTTAGCATGTTGGACAATTGGGCAATGTATCCAGAAAATTGGTTTTTTAGAGATGACAATGCTATGATGAAAAATGTAATGTTAACAGAAAAAATGTTGGATATTAACTAATGCATCTGTAAAGCAAGATTGATAAGTTTGAATTGGAGGTGATAAGGTTGAAGATCAAAGAAGAATTGGTGGAGAACACAAGCAAGAATATGATAACCCTTAGAGTTCATTGGTCCTTTATGGTGAGAAAGGATCCACATAGCTACCACGGAAGAAAAAATAAACTTGTTGTTGGAATTTCTTGACAATGTTTAGTTGATAGTAAGTTGGAAAAAAAAAGGATTTTGTCATTATAAGGAACATAATGTCATTATGTCCTTTTATTCTCAAACTTAATGTCCGGTGAATGAAATGCCACTATATTACTATGCAATTTTGTCCCTTTGCTCTCCATTTAGAAATTAATTTCCATTTAATTTCGAACCTCTGGAATATATGCTGAATTGTTTCCAACCTTAAACTGGGATTACATCATAAGTGTACACTGCTGATGACATTGTCTTAATTTTAGGCTCCTCGAGCATCAAGATTCGGGATGACAAGAGTGGAGCAATTTATACTGTTGATGCTCATAACATTTCTTCTGGCCGAAGATTGCAGCTAGGGAGGTCCATTTTGTTGTTGTTGCCAACCCTCCTGTGTTATTTTATTTGTTAATCAGGAACAGCAAATGCATCGGTTTAGTGAGTTTGCTTCATTCATATTCTTTTATAGAAAAGATGACATATTCTTGCTGTGATTCTTGCTTGGTACTGAAGAATCCTTCAGATCAGAGACAGGTTCTCATGCAGAATCACCCCCACTGGAATGTTATTTGAACTCCGTGATATAACTTATTACAAGTTATCAAATTCCATTACTCCAGTACTGATCACGAAAAGCATCTAATTATAGATATATTCAAACCAGATGTTGTCTACCACTCCACCTTCAGATGTTACTGAGCTGCTGCTAGGAAGCACAGATTAGTCTCCGTTGAAGTGAAATTTTTGGTTTGATTCAGAAAGCTGCTGTAAGATGCTTGTGAAAAAGAGTGACCAAGCACAAACTGACTAGAGTATCGCATGCCTGATGGAGTACTGTTCCAGGTATGTCTTCGGGCAAGTTACAGAAAGTAGATGTCTAGTCTTCCTACATGGTTTGGTTGCCTAGGGGTTTGTCATCATCCCGAGTTGGACACTACACCTTTGCATGACTTGGAAGGTACAAGTGAACAGAAGTTCAATGATTGAAGTTTCTACTCAATTTTCATGTTTTAATGGTTGACTTTTACGTGTGTATGGTATTTGGATCCTCTCAATTACTTAAGAAATTTCATGAAATATGGTGGTCGTATGGGCTAAGGTTGGGATTGGAGGGTTCATCATTTAGTAGTACAAACGTTTTATTTACTTTGTGATTTCTTGTTGTCCTTTATTCTCGTGGATGGTGTTACTTTGGTCTTCAAGATTTCTGAGATTTATGTTTTCTATGGTGTATCAAACTTGGGGAAATGTAATTCGTGGAAACCGTTTGGATTCTGTGGTGTGTCGTTATATATTACTCATAGATTTACACAGCACTATATATATATATATATATATATATGTGTATATATATATATATGTGTATATATATATATATGTGTATATATATATATATGTGTATATATATATATATATGTGTG
>LVTN01000134.1:189660-217956 GCA_001649415.1 Musa itinerans
CCACTCTTCTTGGCCCGATGCCCGAATCCACGGCACGAAGCCTTCTGTCGATACGTCGACCGTTCTACTAGCCCGACGTCCAATCTTCTAACATGTTTCTCCGGCACAACATGATTCTTCCTGCTTTAATTGTCTCATCCTGATCGAAGCATCCTGCGTCACTCAAAACACAGATTAAAACATAAACACATATCAAGTGGTTTCATCATCAAAATACAAGATTCAACATTATTTATATGGGTGGATATTTAAAATCTATACTAATCATAAAAGTTTAAAGTATATTTTTATCCAAAAAGAACTGAATATGAGATAGTCCTAGAAAACTTGTGAAGGATTATAATTGCACCATTTATTATTAAACGGGTAAAGCTAATATTGTAGCTGATGTACTTAGTAGGAAATATACAAGTTTTATGATTAGCCTAATTGTAAAGAAATGAGAGTTATTGGAAGAAAATTATGATTTGAATGTTATTAGGAAAGTGTAAAACTCAATGGTATTAATGACTCCTTATAAATCTTTATATGGGAGAAAGTGGAAAACGCTTATATATTAGAAAGATGTTAGGCGATAGAAAACTATTAGTATTAGACAAAGTATAAAAAACAAGAAAGAAAATTTAAATTAATAAGAAAGAGATTAAAAACTACTCAGAGTCATCAAAAAAGCTATGCTGATAATAGAAAAAAAGATATTAAGTTTCAAGTAGGGGATTTTGTATTCTTGAAGATCTTCCCTTGTAAGGGAGTTATAAGATTTGGGAAGAAAGAAAAGTTAAGCCCTAGATTTGTTAGATCTTTTGAGATCATTGAGATGATTGATTTTATTACTTATAGGATTGCCTTGCTATCATTCTTGTGTCATATCCTATAAGTATCAACTTATAGGATCTTTCATATGTATTCCATGTACTCAAAAAGTATATATCTGATCCCTCACATATCATTAAGTATGAGTCAATTATGATCGATAAAGACTTATATTATATGAAAGATCCTACTCAAATCATTAATAAGAAATAAAAAATCCTAAACAATAGGATCATTTCTTTTGTTAAAGTGATTTGGAAATGTCATTCTATTGATGAAACTAAGAAAATGAAAAAGTTTACTCCCGTCTTTTCATTGATTAAGGTATGATAATTTTATGAATTAAGTTTTCTTTTAAGAGAGGGATAGTATAATATCCTTCGTTTTTGAATTGTTTATGATATCAATGATTTTTGTTAAGTTAAAAAGGAGAAAAGGTGGAAGACATGTGTCACTAGCTAACTTAAGATTGTCTCACTTATGCTTTGTTCCATTAATGATACCTATACTTCATTGATGCATGCCTACCATTTTGTTATCTTTATGTTAGCTAAACCTAACCAGTTAGAGAAGAAAGTGAAAAAAACTTATTATATGAGAATCCCGCTACAATCCACCTTACAATCCACCTTGGACTCGAGAAGAGAAAGGAAAGGAATTTAAGGAGAAAAAGGAGAGGTGTTGCTTTGGCTTGAGATTTTGGAGCAATTCATCACCCTTCGGATTAAATTTTTCTAAGTGTTCTAATCCATCCTACAAAGATTTCTATTCTTTATTTCTTCTTGTTTATGAGCAATTTGTAGAGTTTTATCATTTCTAATGGCATCAACCTTATCTGAGCTATAAATTTGCTAATCTAGAATTTTTGACAATTCTGACATATTTATCTTGTTTTAACTATAACGTAGAATTCTAATTTGAGCAAAATTTAATTATTTGGAAACTAGACTCATATCTTTCTTTCAGTACATTACTTGAAAGATTTAGAATGCAAATATTTACCCAAATATTTATTTCTTTTGATTATTTGGATTTTATAAAATAGAGATAATATTTTCTAATGTCTCTATATTAAATTACCTGTAACTCTCTATAGATAACTATAAATTTTATAAAACTTACGTCATATGAAAATAGACTTGTATATCTTTCAAATGAGATCTTGCATAAGTAAATTGGAGCATAATTTATTTTTTAATTATCTCATGCAATATACCTCATAGATTCTATCATAACATATTTATTTTTAAATTTATCTATTTTATTTTTATCTTTTGGAGCTTGATTTCAGCTAAAATTATTTCTTTAATTGAGTCTTACGTAGTTGCTTTAAACTTTTATATCTCTTATCATTCATTTTTATCATATATGAATGAGTTATATAAAAATTAATGTTTACCTCATATTGCATACATGTATGTTTTCGTTATTTTATGTGCTTTCTATATATACTAATTTTTTTATTTAAAATATTATTTTATATTTAGATGTTTGTGAGATAATGTGAATTTTTGTTAGAAATGAAAAAGAGAGTTATGAACCTTTGCTAAAAATGAAAAATGAGGTTATGATCTTATCAGTCCAAATGATTTCATCCAAATATGAGTGGATGGAGCTTTCTTTCAAACATTTAAATTGCAAATGTATATTTTTATTGTTTCTCATATGTTTTACATACATGTGATAGATAATAATTAATTTTATGATTGTATAAATTTGTTACAGGTAGTTATCAATGAATTTTGAGTTGATCTTGGATTTTATAAAATTATCGAGAGATTCGTTAAATGATTACACTACAAGAATATACAACGTAGACAATAATTGAAACAAAATTGTGTAATTATCGAAACCAATAAAGTCATTACAAGAACGACAAATGTCCGCAACATAGAAAAATGATCTTTCAGTCTCTGAACGGTAATATTCGTTACAAAAGGAGCGAAATCATCCCGAAACACCAAAGACGTCTCTTCTGACGTCTCCAAAATGCAAGATGTGTTGCAGGGATGGAGGTCTTTAACACTTTTGGTCAGAATCATCTTCCAACGTCTCCTCCAACTTATCATTCTCTAACTCGTCGCCAAATATGCCCTTATGAGATGGAACAAGCATCTGCTGCTGGGATGAAATAATACCTGCTATAGCTTTCATAGCAGCTGTGGTCCTGTCTGCACTTATTGTTGGTTCTGCGCTTCCCTCTGGTGCATCTGATCTAGCTGTCGTCTCCGGTGCATCTGAGTTCTCTGATGAATCACCTTCTTTCTGCGGTGGCGGCACAAAAAACGGTATTTTGCCTCTCTGCCAGTCATGGAGGATCATCTTTGCTGCAGTCATTAGATCAGGTTCTCCCCCCTGAAAGCATGCAACAACAATTATAGGCATTCAATCACATCAACTACAGTTACTACCCTATTACTAGAAGTGCAAAAGGCAAAGGATGAAATGTCACTGCACAACAATAAAGTTCTTTCCCCCACAAAAATGCAGCATATTCATATGCAAGGGCCACTGCATGATTCAAGAGAGCAAACCATTGTGCTTTATTTTCATGCACACCGGAATTTATCCAACAGTTGCAACTTTTGGGACAACAACCTCAGCGTCTGGTTCAAAGATTTTGACTCAAAAACAAATGCCGATCACTTCCAACAATCTCGGCAACTGCAGCCCATAATGTGACAATTTATCCCAGCAGTGGATTTAAGTGGAAGATTGAGATACACATTTAAATATGAATGCCACCATAATCTGATCAAATACCAGTTCGAACTTGAGGTTTATGGCCTCGTGGATTCCACGTGGGATTATAACCACTATTTGAACCACAATTTAGCTACAAACAGTTTTCATTTTGTTAACAGGGACATTTTGGGTTGTATTCCAATTGAATTTCTGGTTATCCAATAACATTAGGAAACCTTTTTCAAATCAGACACTTCATGAGAACTTGAGGGGGAAAATGAAATATTAGTTGCTAATGCTTCTGATTCAGATGTTGCAAGGAAAATTCCTCCATATCACAGACTATGATGATCGAAGTCTGATCTTTATTAGATCTAATTGAGCATCATTTCTTTTTTTATTGAAAACAGTTGCTAACACATTGATGATGATGCTCACTGGAAAAATCACTTCGATTCTCAACCATGATAAATAATATGCTAATATAGAAATGATAAATCATATAATGTGAATAAGAGAACCATGCAAATATTCAGTATAAATGCAAAGGCTATCATACAAATACATAATTTGGGCAATGGAAGTTACACCAATTAAAGAAGGGAGTGACATGGCACAGACATGCCACCATAAAATCTAAGGCTGCCTAGTAGCTGACATGCCAACTAATCACTACATGATGGCTGTCTGTAAAGCTTTAAAAGAACTGAAAACCAGAACATACCTTTAAAAGCTTTCCTGTTGACTTGCACAGCTGGACAAGAAAGTCATTTTCATCAGCCCTGGAATAAGAGTCAAAGAAAATGGCAAGAACAATATAAGAACAAATAAGACAATTGAATGATTCACTCAAGATACTGATTGGTTAATGAAAAGAAGGATATATTTATGTTTAATACTTTAGAAGATTTAATGCCTAATTCAAATATTAAAAATAACGCATGAACCTCTATTTTTTACTATCCAAACTTCAGATCAAATCTCAAGATATGAAAATGGTTCTCCTCTCATGCAAATAAAACATGACATGACTTTCTCATTTTACGAGACTGTTTTTATGCACAAGATCATTCCATAGTCATATACATGCAAGACTGCATACGAGGATCATTAGTCAATGATATTGTTAGTATAAGAAAAAGAAACCTCTAATACGTTTACTGAATTTTCTCTGAAGCTTTTTTTCACGAAAAAATGGAAGTGTTCTGTAGTTAATATGTTGTTACAGTTGATAAATGTTCTACATATAAGTAAATAGTGAAAGTCAGATAAAAGCAAGAACTATATATACCAGTCTTCAATCTTATATGCTCTCTGCAGATGTTCCTTCTTTACACGCTTCAAGACTTCTCCTATGTGTTCAGAAGCATCTTCCAAGTTTGTGACACGTACCTGATCATGAATCCAATATAAAGTGACATGTTAGGAGGCAGACCTCACACTTAGTAAGAAATTGTATGCTTTACCAGAAAATCAAATTATTGCTTAGATAATGAACAATGAAGGGCAGAAATTTGTAAACTGATATGCCTGCTAGAGGCCACAATATCTGAAACAGAATAAACACAGAAAACACAGTCTGAAAGAACTATTAGTTGTAAAGCAAAGGACGCAAACCTTAAAAACATTCTTTCAACTGCTGCCTACTTAAATTTTGTTTTTTGTTTTTTTTGTTTTTTTTCTTTTTCAAAGCATAATTTTCTTGCATTGACTTCAGTCATGAAACCACTTATGTTTCTGGTCTTTAATTAACCATATTTAAAACTGATTTATTCTGTAGATGAACCAGATATGTGGAAGTAAGCAGTGAAACTTGACAAATAGACGCATCACACAATTGAACCAGGATTTGGCGAGGACAGTTCACTAGTAACAATTTCTTAGATAATTGCTGAAAGGAAGTCATCTGACAGGGTGTACAGAATAGTTGAAATAATTAATAAAATTGCATGTGTCAATTGTCCAGAGACACAAGGACCAGTGCGTTCCACTATATTACCATGTCATGTACTGCATCAAAAAGAGCTTCACAATAAATATTCAGCAAATGGGACCTTAACTCTTGTGTGATAAACTAAAGAGAGGAAAAGGCATCTAGCAATTATTCAATGTCCCAAAAGTCAATAGAACCTAATTGATGAGTGGTTAGCAGTGAAAGAATAAAAAATGTGCTCTAAAGTCAGAGAAAAATAGAAAACATATCGAATATTTTTTTCTAATCCTTAAAAAGTGTTTTCATATATGCTAAAAGCATCCAATTGATCATCCATTTTAAGCTAATTGCTTGATCCCACCTTTAGTGACTGTGAAATGCTAAATTAATTTAATCATGGACCCTTGCAAAAGCTTTCAATGAACTTGTGAGAACCAAGTTTTTTTAACACAGAATTAAAGCTTCAATCTTCTTTCAAAACCATACAATGCAATAAATCTCGTTTAAATAAGCATTCAAATATTTAAGAAAATATAAATTGAATTTCTAGAAATATGAAATTCTGGGAAGGACAACAGGCCCAGGGCTTATATCTCTAGTGCATATAATCATGAAACCAAATTATTATATGTCCTATGTTGGTAACAATTCTTCAAAAGAAGTTGATGACTGCAATGTCATGTAATCAAGTTAAAAGTTAAAACAAGCAGCAAATTCTGATCCTCAAGAAACCAGTCACGTCTGAAAATCAGCCAACTGAAGCAAAAAACAAATAAATGTCCATGTTTTAAGTATCAAGGCAAGGTAGCACAAATATACCACTCCCTTGAGAACAATATCTGTTTCAGAGTCCTTATTCTGATAGACCACTCCAGGACAATCAATTAGAAAGATCCTCTTGGTTAGAGTAATGTATTGCCACACCTTAGTTTCTCCAGGAATGGGAGCCACTTTACAAACCTGTGGAAATGAAGGGTGTTCAGTCAACTGGTAAAAATGCTTAACTGTCTACAAAATAAGACGAAACTTTCTTAATATTTTGAATAACTGCAGACAATGAAAAAAATGGTGCATGTCATTAATGGACAACCTCTGGTTGCTGTCCATGGGAAAGAATTTATGGTACATGAGAAGAAAATATTCAGGCACACAAAAGGTTGCTTGCTAAAAGCATACATTTCATAAAATGCATAATTAAAAAATTTGAATACATTAAAGTGACTAATAACAATTAAGTCCATGTGTGAAAAACATGAAAATTCTAAATTCAATAAAAAAAAACAGAAAAATAGAGCTTAAGTAAATAAATCATACAGGTGGGTGCACAAGTGCAGACAGGGTTTAGCATCCAATGCGATTGAACATCGGAGGCAGTACTATAATGTCTTAAAGTGCACTACTGCTCACAGTTAAAATTGACAGAAACTCATGGCTGTCTAGACTATAAGATCACCTTCTCTCCATGTCAGTGAATAAGATGATGATTAGGTGGTAGCTCTATATGCATCTATTTAAACAAAAGAAGATTCATACGGAATTCTCACAAGATCGTTCAAGTCTTAATGTTTCATATAATTAACAGGAAAAATGAAAAATGAAAAAAATCAATTGCAACAAAATGCAATTCAAATGGATTAGTCTAGCTACTTTGAGTTGGCTTATTGGCAAATATGCACCATGTCTTGTTGCAATTTTTAAACAGCTGTTGAGATACATTATGATAAGGGTTGCATTTTCTTAAAGCAGCCATCAACATAATTTGTGCAACTTCACATACATAAAAATCAATAAATTAAGATTCCACCATCAAGCATTTTTTGACATCCATAATGCCATGAGAGTTTACATTTTTTGTGCGAAGTGTGTTAATAACAGACGACTTCCCCACATTAGGATACCCCACAAATCCCACAGATATTGCTTGCTTGTCACTCTTCAAACGTGCAAACTGTCTAAGAACTGATAGAAGAGAACCCTGCAGGGAAAAAAAAGAACTCAGTCTTGATATAGCCAAAAGCCAAAAATAATTAGAAAAATGAAAAATCATAAAGACCTTGCCAAATGATTTGTTGATGCTTGCATGGAATGCTAGGGTGGGGAATTCCTTTGACAGCAGCCGCAACCATCCTTTTGTTGCCCATGCAGGAACCAGATCACACTTTACACATAAAGTACCAATAAGGAAACCACCCAAATGTAAGTAAGATGTTAGTGCTGAAAAGCAACAGACCAATCTGAGATTTCCTAAAGACACAAACCTTGTTCAGCAAAAGAACCATGTGCTTATGTTTGCAGTGCTCCTTCAGGTGCTTCTCCAAATGGAAGCATCTTGTACCTTGTGGATCCCTAGAATCTAAGACCTACAATTAAGAGTTCCTTGTCTAAATGAGAACAGAAAATGGACAAAATAATAACAATAAACACAGGACAAAGGAGAGAGAAAATGTCAACAAAATTTACAATTTATTGTTTGAATATCAATAGAGGATATTGCTGTGAGAGACGAGAATTTGCAAGTATTCTCAGAGGACTAAAGATAATCAAATTACAATATAGTCTCTTTTGAGTTTACTTCCATGGAAAGTCTACATTACAAAAAAATAATGGACTTTCAGGGGTGGATATATGAATATGAGTATTCATTCTCATCTAGGTAAATCTCCGTTTGACTTGACTCAGAGCAGACAAAGATTTAAAATGATTTTTCAATTTTTTAGCAACCAAATATTACATAAAGTTACAAACTAACAGAAGCTAACCTGGACTACTACATCTGAAGAGTCCACAACTTTGTATAGTTCACCCCAGATCCTCTTGCTTTGGCCCTTTTCGAACATTGTATGTCTGACCAAGTCTCTTAAGCCATCCTCTTTATCTTCCTCCTTGGATAAAAAGTTAGCAGATTTCTGCTCAAAGACATCTGTAGGGGAAAAAAAACTTTAAGGTCAAATACAAAGGGAAAAAAAAACTAGTGAAAAAACAGAACAAATTAATTGAACCAACTTATAGGACTGGACTCATCTGGCAAAACTAGATCCACACATAGAGCTCACCAAAAATAAAGTTACATAAAAAATCATGATTTAGTAAAAAATCACATATTAGTCCATACCTTGCGAACTATCTGCTTTTTTAACTAACGATTCATAATCAAATGACAAGAGTTTTGGGCGTTTTCTTTTCCTTTTTGGCCCAAAAGCATCCTCAAAAGGCTCCGTGTCAAGAAGATGTGCCTTGGCTTGCTGGATAAATAAAGGAAAAGCTTAGACCTCCCTATTTACGTTTGAAAATATTAGTACATAAAATGAAAAAGAAAAGAGAAGCTTGTTCATGCTTCATTCTTAGCATGGAATGCAAAGCCCGTTACTACTCAATAATGAACAAGCTAAAAACATAGGATAGTCCACTAGAATGTTAATAATTGGGACAGAGAAAAAGGAGCAAAACTCAAGGTGTACAAAGCCCTAAACCCATTACAGAGAACAATATGGTTAAATGCCTCCTACTCAGAAGGATCTATCAAATGAGATCCAAAAACATATCCACATTATCAAATCTGTAACTAATCAAATATGACAATTATTTTCTTTCACTGATAGTTCTCCAAGTGCAAAGTAGAAGAAATTTCACCAAAGTAAATGTATATTGCCTAGACCAATATCAAAAGATGCCAAAACTTTGTTCCAGTTTCCAACATAGATATCTGCAGGATGATGAATGGCAAATGACAAGTATAACATCAATGCATAAGACCAACTCGATCCCAACAAATGATGCCCTTGTTCCCATACTTGTTAGATACAACCTATTAATACTGTTATAAGAAACTGTAATCTTTTGTGGAACTTCATTTCAGTATTTGTTTCTAAATTCATGCCAGATCATTATGGAACTCCCTAGTAATACTGTAAAGGAAAATTTGTTTGACAAAATGAAACTTATTTGTGCTAATTGATCATTGGTGGATTAGTAGATTCAAAAGAAAATATTGGAACAACTAGTGTAAGGAAAATTAGATGAATGCACTGCATATTAGTAGATAAGAACCTGGCTCAAGAAAAGTTATAGATTTAGCACTATAGAAGAAAGCATCCAATCGGAATGAAATCAAATACTTTAATGAATTCTGCCATCACCAGAACTTTATGCTCCCCTAACCAAATACAATGACTACATTCCTTATGAGGCAAAAAATCTCATTTCTAACAGGTTCTCCGCATGATCTGAGTAATGGTTTCATACCTTCTGATGATCATTTAAAAGGGACATGGGCAATTTCCTCTCCTTCAATATCACATTGTAGTTATTCGAGAGTCTGTTCTGAAGCTCCTCGCGGAAGAACTCGAGTTCTTTCTGGTTCACGACTCGTGTGTTTCCTGGGTTACAAGCAAAAATCACCATATATAATCATCAGTATGCCCAATTACCAAATAAATACAGGTGGTAATACCCGAAAAGTAAAGTAATTGCCAAAGAATCAGATACCGACTTCGACATTAATCGTTCGATAACAAAACCCTTCCCATTAATTTCATGGATTTATATAAATTAAATAGCTGTATTTAACTCAAAACACAAAAAGATCCAGTAGGAGCAAGAACAAAGCCGAAATTGGGCAAGGGAACGCACCAAACCATCGACGATCAGGCTCGATGCGGGTGGAAGGCAGCTCCTTGGACTGGAGCTCGTGCTTCAAGATCTTCCCCTTTCGATCCCTTTTCGGCCGGCTGCCGTACATCTTGAGCCGCCGCACCGTCGCGGCGGTCCGGGCGCCCTTGTCCACCGCGCCGCCATTGCTCCGGTTGACATCCAGCGAGTGCTTCGGCTTTCCGGACACGTTCACCTTCTTCTCCTTCATCTTCGCCATCGCCGCAGCCGATCCCAGAAAAGGAACGGGCGGCAGGAAGAACACAGATAGGCTTTTGGCGCCCGAGTTAGGGTTTTGGGATGACGCGGAGGGCGGGTGGAGTCGGCGGCATTAGGGCTCGTGTAATGCAGGCAACGAACCAACCCGTGGATTTAAGCTGAACCGATGCCGGTCCAACTAAAATGGCTCCGGACCGGTCGACTTAATAGATAGTGCTTATGTCGGTTCGATTAACCCACCTCGAACCAAACGACGGGCACCGGTTCAGCGGTCTCCATTTGCATCACAATTTATGTGTTAATAATTGGTACGAGTATTAGGCTGTTACTATTAAACATAAGGTAAATTTGACACTATTAAATACATATGATTGAAGAGACACATTTATGCAATTATGATTGGATATAAAAACAAATTTGCATGGATATTATCCGAGAAATTTTGTCCCTATGATTGATTTTACTTGATTTCGATGCGTCATCACGTTGGATCCAATCTATCCCTCACAAATCTCATCTGTGACGGAGCACTTGCGTCTCTAAAATAGCAGAGGCCTTATTTACATATATATCCTCGCCAAGTTTGAAAATGACGGGTTTATCCTTATAATCTTAATATAGAATATGCCTTTGTATCGAAATGTTTGCGTAGACTCCTGCGTGTAATACCCATCCAACAAATTCGGAATAACATTGGCTAGTTTAGGTTAACAATTGTAAAAATATATAATATCTAATATATTCCTCGTATTCTTACTACCATAATTGCTTTTAAAAGTTTTAAATCTCATAAAATTTCTACCTACTGTAAAGTAAATGGTACACATATTGATTCATGTCATAAAATCTCATAAAGTGATGTGGGTATATATTATTGAATCCTATATTTTCATGATGAGATCATAAATTTATTAGACTAAATATTTTTTTTAGATAAGTAACATAAGAAATATTTCAAGACTTTGATAGACTTTGATCACCGAAGAGTTAACTGTAGAATGGGAGAGTCAGACATTCATCAAAAGTTTATCATGTTGAAAATTAGACATCGAGCCAAAAGATTGATCAACATGCCAGAAATGAAACTTTGTGATATAAATTTAAACATTATGTCAAAAGAATTGAATATTATATTAGAAGATTGAATGTTATTGGAAAATGATGTGTTAATAGAATAAGTGGTATGTTGAAAGAAATAACAATATGTCAAAAGTTTAGATGAAGTACGAGAAGATCAAACGACGTGTCGGAAAAGTATATGGAATGTTGAAAGCTTCATAAATGTGCTAGATATGTGGTTCAGTTGTTAAAGTCTTAATCGATATCATTTTGGGTCAAACTAAATTGGTATCGAGCTAAAACAATATCAACTTATCAAAAAAATCATTTGGCTTGAAGCTATATCAAATTAGGCTCATTAGAAGGTCAAATTAATAACCTAAAGCAGGCTTGGGTAGTGGTACCGCTAGGCCCAGGCGATAGTATCGTTTAAGTTAACTAATAAGTATTATTTTTGCTTATTAGGCTTTTCGATGGTTGTACCACCTAAGGCGATAGTAGTATCACCCAAAATTTAAAGTTTTCGATGATAGTACTATCAAAGTCTAGAATTATTACGTCAAAAATTACAATAGTAGTATCGTTTAATGTCAATGGTAATACCACCCGTATCTTAAATTTTTGGAGACTTAATATTTTTGCTCCATTCTTGTAACCTTTTGAGGCATATAAATATCTTACTTGAGCTGGGTTGATGAATTATTGTAACTCTCTTTTTTAGTATTATTTGTGTCTCTTCCTTTTTTTTTTTTTAATTTAGTTATGATATTAAATTATAGTACGTGAGAGATATCTCATTAAAAAAAAAAGTAAGTGCGGAGATTTTCTCTTGGACCTGTAAAAAGAAAAAAAAACTGTAATATGAGTAATTGATGTTTACTCATTAAAAAAACAACTGTGAAAGCCAATAATTTTCGAGAATCTAGAGTGGATATATTCACGTTTCTTTTCTTACTTATGAATTTTATTTGTGATTACTAAAATATCATTATTCAATTTACTTACAAACTTTATTCGTACTCAATATTGAATTAATCATATTTTTGAGATAAATTTTATGATTAAACTTTAAGATCGATTAAAAATTTTTTATAGCAATAATTCACCCCGTTAGTATCATTAAGATCTAATAAATCGGTGCACGCGCGCGCATATATATATATATATATAGTTAGTACTTAAAAACAATGCACGAAGAAAACAGTGTCTTGTACTATATAAAGTTAGAATACTATAAATTAAATGTATAAATTAGAACATTTATAAATTAAATGTATAAATTCTCCAGGCAATACTATAAATTAGAACACAAAATAAAGGTCTTTTGGAATCTGTCTTTTCTGAAACAGTTAAATGTCCTCGACAACTTTGATACGCAGCTATTGGTTTTCGTGGAGTTTCTCCCGTCACGGAACTCCTTTCTTCTACGTGGGAGTCCCTAGAAAGACAACAATGTGCACTGTCGCACATGGCTGTGGACTTGTTTCAGTCTCTTTCTCTGCGCAATTTTGACTAGCACCGAAACTTGGATGCAGCCAGGCTGTTGCAGCTTGTGTTGGAGGACGACAACGAGCTTAATTTGCTGCGTGTTTGAGGGGTCGGCATGCAGTAAATGCAGGTCTAAGTGGGTCATCAGATCTGGCCAAAGCTTGTCATCATCTCAGTTTCTTGTCGTCCTGGAGTCTACCCGCAGCCAGCTCTCCATCTGACTCCAGCTTCTCAACTTCTTTCAAGCTCATGTCCTCCAGACGCAACATGTCATATGGGAAAACCGAGGGCTGCAAAGTTCAACTTCAAACCATTTCAAGCTTCATCAACATCGTTTCTGGTTTCAGGATCTGTCTCGTCGTCGAAAGAAGTCTGTAACATCATGATGATGGAGTTCGCTGATGAGGTGCAGAAACAAATATCTTTGGAGTGGAATCGATGCTGCTTTGTTATCACATGCACGCAGTAATCTCTTAAACTCTTGTTGTTCTGATGAGATCGAATAAAAGGCATGAAGAAGTTTGAGTCAAATTTGCTTCGAACTAAACGTTCACTACAAAACACTAATAAGAATGTCGGATTCCACTTTCACCTCAAAGAATGAAGTTTGTGGAACACGTTGTGGATTCTTTATCATTCATGGTGGTGTCATTTGTATGGGAGCAAGGTTGCCATGGTTACTTAACCTAACAATCCCACACCCCAAGTCATCTAACCCTACCTCATCCCTCGATCGAATTAGTCACAGATTAATAGTAGCACGTATAGTAGCATTTGTTTTTATTTGATGGTTAAGGAAGCTCGTGGAGGGCGTGAAGATATGTTTATGCAACAAATCAATCGAGTGGTCAATATCACATCACTACGCCATCGAGACACAGCCAGCGAGTGCATGACAGTGCGGTGCGTGCTTCGTCGTCCATAGAGCTTTCCTTTGCATTGTGGACACCCTTGACCTGTTCAGAGTAGCAGGAACCACAGAATAGCTAGCCGTTCTATCGACGTTTCATGTTACCAGCGCCACACAATATTCTCCATGGCCAGGGAGGAAAAACTTGTTGCGAGTGATGGAGTGGCCGTCGACAAGAGCTTCTTTTCTTTCTCTTGGTTTCACATCATCATTCCACTTATGTTGCGCAACGTGCACGAGTGAAGAACTTGATCATTTGACACCACAAGCAATATTCTGATGTTCTTGTCGCAGTGCAGACGGTAACTCAGACGATGGGTTTTGGGACTACACTGATAAGATATTCGTTCCAGTGCTGTGTCGTCTCAGAGTGAAAACTGGTCTGCTCATGGCAAGTTCTCGTTGTGTAAACATATGAATAAACAACACACACATCATTTTCTTTCTCACTGTTGGTGACCAACTGTGATGCACTCACATGGAAAATCTATCACTGTTGTGTGTGTGTGCGCCACAAAAGAAATCTAAATTATTTGGATGAGAAGGTGCCATCGAGTCATTGAGAAGGACAACACTCTACCAACTCAAAACAAGTAAAACATGAAAAAAGAAAAAGCCTTTTTGGTCTGGCTTTTGGTTTGAGATCCCTTTGCATCGACCAAAGAACAAGATCAACCTTGCTGCACCCAAGAATGCCATCAATGCATGCTTATCCATCCACAAGCCACAAAATGGGACTCTTAGTTCTTTGCAGCGGGTTGTCCCATGCAAAAGAAAAGAGAAAAAAATCTCACGTTTTGGCTATTAATTGAAGGAAAAGCCTTCTTTCTTGGACATCATCATCATCGTCTCCATCCATTGTCCTAACCTTTTTGTTTCTCCAAACGTGTTTCACATTTTGTTTCTGTGGCCACTTAGTTTAATTTTACCATGGACAAGCAACCTCGTGACACAGTAGCTGATGATAGCCCGAGGAGGACTCATCGTTGTCATAAATTTGAACTTTTCACTCCGTTGTAATTCTAACATCTTTTCTTAATCTTTTTTGGCACACACATCTCGTTCATCCAATGTTTGGACAATGTAATCGAATATCTAAAAGTTTGGAGATCTTCTTATTTTTCTAACTTTTTTTTTTTTTCTGAATCTGAATCAAATTTATTCTGCTGCGTTTCTTATAGTTCTTCAATTAATTTTTTTTAATAATTTAATACTCGAAATCTATCGTCAGATCTATTACCTTTAATTAAATCTGTAATTAACTTTCTATTAGTTATCCATCAAACAAAAATGTTGTGACCACAATGCCGTCTCTTTACAGTGTCCATATTGCATCTTTTTCCCATAGCTTGGTCCAATCGAAGGAGACTCGCAAATAAGCTCTATCCATGGAATCAATTGGTGAGGCAACACAAAAGCATAAGTTTGACTTTGTGAACAAGTGGTAGCCTCCTTAGTTCAGCTATCAATTTAGAGAAGGATGTCAGCTTTTTCTCTCCCTCTCTCTCATCCTCCTTCTTCTCCCAATTACTCTTTTGAACTCACTTACTCATCTCCGATCAACATCACCTACTTCATCGATACAGTAATTCACATTTCCTACTACATCTTTTTGATGGTCTACAATTCAATTCAATAATTTAAGAAGATAATTTTTTTAAAAAATAATTTTATATTATGTATAAATTTTTATGAATCACAATTTATTTCAGTAGATTAAACTGATCACATCGTATGATCAGAAAAATCAAAGGAAACCTATCGAATGAGAAGCATCAAAATCGAATATTAACGAGGCATTTTGTTGCGACCTTCGGAGGGCTGGGCCCCACGCGCGAGATGGGTGCGGGAGGTGGCGTCACCCTTGAAACGCCCGGGGTGACTCGGTCGGGATAAAATGCAGGAGTTCCGTGACAGCCAGCTAATTGACACTAACTCATGTGCCAAAAATAGGATTAAAAAAAAGAAAAAAAAGGTAATATTTTTTATTCTGCGTTTGGAGACAAAGAAGATAACCCTGGGAATAATAATACAAGTAACCACGGAAGACGGGGGAGATAGGGGGCGGGGGGAGAGAGACAGAGAGGAGACAAGAACGGGAACCAAGGAGGCGTTGGAGCCACGGAATTGGACGACGGAGGAGGAGAAGAATGGGAGGAGGTAACGGGACGGAATCCGTCTCCAACTTCTATCCTCGCTCTCGATTCCAATAAATTATCTTCGGACTAGATCTTTCCCCCAAATACTAATCCCTTCTCTCTCCCCCACCCCCGCCACCACCACCACCACCACCACCACCACCTCCTGCTCCTCTTCCCTCTCCTTTCAAGAAAGTCGTTTTTTCTTGCAAGAACACATTTCGTACACTGCTGCAAAAAAAAATTCCATCTTTTTGTTATGATCCACCGTTCAAGATTCGGATTCTTCCCTTAATGTAAACATACATACATACGCATACGCGGTTTTCTTTGTTTGTTGTTGTTTCCATATGCAGTTTGTCAATCCCGATTTCTGCAAGTGGTCAGTCGAGAAAATAGTATAAAGAGGGAAGAAATTTGGAAGGGACGACGAAGAAGTTGTAGTGGTTGGATTGAAGAGCGGGGACGGGGCGTGTATTTCGTGGGGGTTTCGACGGATCCGCCAATCTGGAACGTTTGGTTCCGCTGCCTGGGTGCACTGGAGTGCATATTGGATGTGATCAGGGCCCTTCCGCTGGGTTCCTGCCTGCCGTCTGACGGGCAGAGCGGCGGCTCCAGCCCGTCGTCCCCGTCGTCGGGGACCAGGCGGCACCGGACGTGCCCGACGAGGCGGCCGCCGAGCTCGTCGGAGGAGGAGCAGATCCAGGGGACTCCTGGGAAGATGTTCCTCAACGGCGCCACCAGCGCCGCATCGCTCTTCACCCAGCAGGGCAGGAAGGGGATCAACCAGGACGCCATGATCGTGTGGGAGGTTTGTCTGATTTCTTCACCGTGTTATTTGGATTCGAACATTTGGACCCTTAAGAATGTTTGGATATGTTTTTGATGTTTGTGGCACCGTAAAAAGCCTCTTGATGTCTACATTTTCCCATGGAAATCCTTCAATTGGATCTTGTAGGGATCCTTTTCTTATTGTATTTTCTGTGCAGATGCAGTATCTCCTATGGAATGGAGATTCAACTTATCTGATGGCTTCTTTGTTATTATTTTCTTGTCATCTTTTGATCTCATCTGATTATTTTCTTGTCCAACTTTGGACTGGATATTAGTCCGGCAAGATTGATCTTTGGCAATTATATGCTTATACAATATCAACTACTATAAATTATTTGTATATAGTACTTGTGTTGTAGTTAAGTTTTTAATACAGTAAGTGCTTTGGTTTGAAACTATCATCATCTGAGACTGTGGGATGGTCCTGTTGTTTCTTTTTTGCTTCTTCTTCTTCCTACTTTACCAAACTTTGACAGAGTCTATTTTCACATAAAGTACATGTTATATGCAGAATTTTAGTTGTTTTGGAATTTTTCTGTCTGCAAAATGGCATCATCTTATGTTTTGTGGACAAATTTATCTTTCATATGCAGAATTTTGGCGATAGAAGTGACACTGTTTTTTGTGGAGTTTTTGATGGCCATGGTCCAAATGGCCACATGGTGGCGAGGAAAGTGAGAGATATTCTCCCTTTAAAGTTGCGTGCCAGTTGGGAAGTATATATAGGTAATGATGAATGCAGAGAGAACAATATCAGCAGTACCAGAAGCATGAGTTCGGAGGAAACTTCATCTATGAACCTCAATGAAGAATCCAAAGCTTCTGTTCGCTTTGAAGAAAGAGTCAAGCATTCAGAAACATTGACAATATTGAAAGACTCATTCCTAAAGGCTTTTAGAATAGTGGATAAAGAACTGAGACTGCATCCAAATATCGATTGCTTTTACAGTGGGACAACAGCAGTTACTGTGGTCAAACAGGTTGGCTATTAGTCATTAACTTGCTATCATATTTTCTTTTTGAACTGATGAAGCATCTCGGGACAAGTTCTAGTTAATACAAAACAAATTCTACTGTTTTATGTTGTTAATGTGGGTTTCCTTCATCTATAGGGTCAAGATCTTGTTATTGGAAATGTTGGAGACTCGAGAGCAGTATTAGGCACAAGAGATCAACATAACACCTTGGTTGCAGTCCAGTTGACTGTGGATCTTAAACCAAATCTTCCCAGTATGGTCTTTTTGTCTTTTGTTTATTCTTACTCTAAGAATGCTAATGCTTTTTTTATATATACAAACCTATGCAAACAGGCATGTGCATTTATATGCCTATCCATTTTGACATTTGTTTGTAGATTTGGCTGTTCTTTTTTATGATGTTTAAATCTATACTAGATCTATTTTTATACATTTATATGCCTATCATTTAAAGGGATGATACTCTAATTATCCAATGTGCCTGTGTCGCTAACCTCCATTGGTACCACAAATGAAGGTAACTCTGTTAATCACATCTTTTTGTGGAAAACATGCCTTACTAGAAAAATGACATCCATCTCAACTCCTTGGGTGACCTAGGTGGCATTTGGTTGGATGACCCCCTACAGTAGCAGTGGGGAGGTGGGGAAGAAAAATTTAGTGTGTTGCTCCGACATGCAAAGTTCTTGATGACCATTTTTGCCTTTTCTATTTATGGTCCCCCCTAGTCAGAACCGAGTTCGTGGTGAGAATCAGAGGTATCTCAGGTCCAAGATGCCGGGGTACCAAACTGACGCACCAAGGTGACTCAAACTAAGTTGTTGAGGTGCGAATCAAAGACAACTCTGAGATGGCTCAAGTCCAAGGTGCAAAAATACTCCACTCTTTGACCTAAGGTCAAATTGACCAAACTGAACTGATACACTATAAGAGTTGACTTTGGCCTTCTTTGCTAAAGTGGATTATATACACATGTGATATCAAATATCCAAGGTGGTTAATATTTGAGTGTTCATCCGAATCGAGGTAACATGAGTTGAGGGTGCCAACCGAGTCAAGGTAAGGTACTCTGAATTAGATGAAATGTACACCTAGGTGATTCGAGGTGGATACTGCAAACTAGTGAGGGTTCAGGAGTGTGTCCAGCAGGTCTTCTAATGCTCACCTTAGAACACAATATAAGTTGGAGAATAATCCGAGGTGGGATTCGAGGAGCTCAAAGCTCGAGAGTAAAGAGAGTCTAGTCCTTTCTACCTTACAAGGGGTTCCCTTTTGTAGTTCAAAGTCCTTGCAACGGTCTAGTCCTCTTGATCAGCTTTCTATATGGGTTGGATGAGATGGCTAATCTGTCGCTACTTCTGTTGGGGTATTGTTAACAATGTGGTGAATAGTTATATACTTATATCTGATGGTTAGTTTAGTAGAGCCACAATATGCTGTTTTGACCATGTCAGTGATATGTCAGATCAGCGATTTTAATATGGGCGAGGCGAGCGCCCGGGCGTCTCGCTTTATATCTAGGCACCTTACTTCAAAGAGGCACCGCCTAGGTGCTCGCCCGAGCGTAGGCGTCGGGCGCTTCGGGCGAGCCCCCGGGTTAAACTAGGCGATCGAACCAATGTTTTACGTCTGGTTCGGTCTCCGATTGAACCAACTAAAGCATCAATATCAGCCTCCCAGCATCCCTATCGCAAGTTCCCCGACCCTAACCCTGCTCATGATTCTGCCGTTGACATTTCCTCTCTACTGTCGCTGCCTCTCTCCGTTGTTGTTGCCTCTCTTTGCCGTCGTTGCTCTCCATTGCCGTTGCCACTATTGCTGCTTGTCGTTGCTGTCGTTGCTCACCGCCGCTGTTGCCGCTGCCACTATCGTCGCTCCCGCTTCTGTTGCCGTTGCTCGCTGCTACCGCTGCTGCTTCTCTTAGTCAGCAGCCTCAGTCTTACTCTTACACTGCGCCGTCGCTACACTATCGCTGTCACTACCGTTGCTCGCCGTCGGTGCCGCTGTCACTACCGCTGCTTGTCGCTGCTATCGCTGCGCGCCACAATATTTTTTATTTATTATATTAATAATATATTATTTTGATTTTAATACTGCTAATTTTTATTTATTTGAAATTATTGTTATTGTTTTGAATTTTGAGATTTTTTGTTAATGTGATGTTGTGATTCTGTAAGATTTTTTTAATTTAATATCATAATTTTATTTTAAATAATTATATTGATTAATTATATTATATATTTTTATATTTTAGCGCCTTGTTTCGCTCGGGTGAGCGCCTAACGCCTTGGGCAGTTTCGGATCTTGGTGTCTTTTGGTGCCTAACGCTTTTTAAATCACTGTGTCAGATAGTTCACTTGTTGCCTTCTGATGTGATTAAAGGGTCTCACTAACACCTCCCTCAGACAAAAGGTTTTGCTTTGATATATAATCCAGGTAAGCACTTGTCTTATCGAAGGCAACTTGGTAAGGGTAAGGAACCAATGCTTTCAATAAAAGGAAATTTTAGGTCTTAGGAATTTGCTGAGCTTTTAAAGCTTGAAATGCCACTTCATATTTAGCATCTTTTGCCTCCATCGAGTTCAGGTCAATTTATGCTCCATGATGATTGTATACTGCAAAGAGTATACATCACAATGCTCCATTAAGGCATTCAAAAGGATCAGTCACAAAGAGCCAAAAGAATACAATTTTTGAGGCAATATGGAAGAATATGTGAACATGAATTCTTAAAGTGTTGGCATTATAGAAGAATATGAAAACATGAATTCTTAAAGTGTTGGCATTTTGTAGGTAAGGATGGTAGAACATGGATACAACATTGTGTTTCTGGGGATAATTTGGGCTTGTTGATTGTCATTGACAATTTCGATAAACTTATGATGGCTTCCTTGTAGGAAAGTATGCAGAATGTTACTATGATTTTCTGTTTGATTAGTTAAACTTCTAAACACTGAAAATCAATCGAGTTGCCATCTCGTTGTCTTATAGTCTTGTTAATGAGATGATGTTACCACCTTAGTTAATCCTTTTCAATTATGAGTTATCTAGGAAACAATCACTTAGTGCCATAGTCTGAAAAATCATACTAATAATATGTTTTCCTGGTTATATGCAATTTCAGTGTTTTTTCTGTTATCGACTTATTACAATATAACGATCATTAAATGGAAGAACACATGAACTGTAAATTGCCAAGTACTTTGACTTTCCATGTTAGTCTGTGAAGATTGTTTTTGAATGGTACTATAGTCATGCAGATTAATCTTTTGACATACTGCAATAGCAGCCCTTTTGATGCAGATTAGGCTTGATGAGTATCATACTGTAGGATGCAAAACAAATGAAATGCGACCAATCTTACAATGACTTTTTTGTTGCAAAATCATGCCTTTCTACAGACAAGTGTTTTGATTTCACAAAAACTGGACCTGTGCATGATGCCAAGATATCTTGTTTCTACAAGATATTGAAGTCAGTTGCATCATAAAACTTTATTCGGTAACTTGTTAACATAACCTTTTCAACATTAGATTAATGTAGACTGCTATTTGCACTAATATTACTTCTGTTGGAAAGAATTTGTCATTGTTATGAACATTCGGTAACTTGTTAACATAACCTTTTTGTATGTAAATTCACCTTACTGAAATGAACATTGCACAATTTTCTTTTAACTTGAGATATTTTGTTTCAGATCTATGATGCGCTACATTGTTGTTCTTCAAATATTTAAATGAGATTTTCTACTGCCTCATAAATGGATCTGGTTCTTGAGCTAACTGCTAAATATATGTTTGGATGTAACTAACCAATGTTCTTGCTCTTTTTGTTCTTCTATTTAGATATTTTCTTTTATTGAATCAAATTTTCAGATGGATAAGCATTTTTGAATGTTTTTATAACCACTTTGCTACTGGTTTTAAATGTTCACAATGGACTACAATTTCAATGCTAAACTTTATGATTTTCTTACAGGGGAAGCAGAAAGAATTAGGCGTTGTAGGGGCCGCGTCTTTGCTCTTCGGGATGAGCCAGAGGTGGCTCGTGTATGGCTGCCTAATATTGACTCCCCTGGATTGGCAATGGCACGAGCCTTGGGGGATTTTTGTTTGAAGAATTTTGGTTTGATTTCTGTGCCAGAGATTTCATATAGACGCATCACAGAAAAAGATGAGTTCATCGTCTTGGCTACTGATGGGGTAAGATGGATAATGATTTCTCTCTGTTTCGGTAGCAGCCAACCAAAACACCATGAACTTATTGGCGAATGGCCTCTTTATAGTTTCCAAATGAGCATGACTATGCTACTGCTAATGCTTTTGCACATTATGTCAGGTCTGGGATGTCTTGTCCAACAGAGAGGTGGTAAAGATTGTCAGTACTGTTTCTGCAAGGTCCTCCGCAGCTCGTATTCTTGTTGAATCAGCAGTTAGGGCATGGAAGCTCAAGTATCCAACCTCGAAGATTGATGACTGCGCTGTGGTCTGCCTCTTCCTTGGTATAGATTCATCCAACGAAGCCTCCATTGCCAAGGCCAGTGAAGTCAGTGTACCACTGGATGTCATCGAGATTGGCCAAAACAAACAAGAACCTGCAGGGCCAACTTGTCTGAACCAATCTGGCACGATCAGAGCTCGCACTGCGAACTATCAGGATAAGGAAGCTACAAAAGACCATGTCTAGATCTCAGTCATGTCGAGAACCTCCTGCTGCAGTGACATCTGAGTGCAGGGTGATGACGGGGGTGCTCTAGAGAGTTTGTGCCAAGTGAATACCTTAATGATGCTGCCAAAGTTCATTGCAGGGAGGAAGCTGCCAGCAACCGGCTAGGCCGCAGCTTAATTAGTCTCCGTGGGCTTATTAAAGATGTCAGCAGTTGGAACTCTTTGTTTTTGATGAGAAGAGCAGCCCGACTATATTAGAATGTCCAGGTGTTCTCTCTCGTGTGATCTCCTATATGTCAGTGTGTAGGATTGCATTTTTTTTGTTTGTACAACTTCAACTTGTTTGCTATAATTTGTTATATTTGTCATTTGAGATTTGAGAAATCTACCATCTTAACCATGTCAAACAATACTATGTTTATTTATTTATTTGTTTTGGTATCTCATGGTTTACATGAGTTGAAACGAGATGAGTACCTGAAACCCTTTCTTCAAAAACATTATCATGTACCATTTGTGTACGCAGGGGTTGAGTTCCTGGAAGAAAAAGCTGGTCAGAAGTTGCATTTCATGGCTATGTCTGGGAAGGATATTATAGTTTGGAGAAAGAACAAGCAGATGGAAATGGTGGTGGTGATTGTGTAGCATTTGTCGAGGTGAAGGTTGCGGCAAGCGGGTCCCTTTTCCAAGGAGAAAGTTTTGGATGAGGCTACCAGCAGCTTTGGATAAGTGTGGTCCAGAAATTATATTTTCAGCTTGCAGATAATAGATCACTTTTCTTGATCACTAAGTTGTCACAAGATGTTGGAAGATGGCAGACACTGCTGAATACAGTCGTAGAGGATCTATCATAGGCAGAGTGTGACTTGAAAGCGACAGTGAGTGGTCAATTCTGAAAGCAGGGGAAACACATAATTCAAGTAACAAAATATTTGAGGTTCTGCCATTTTCTTATCAAAATGAAGTACAAGGAATATGAATCGATAAATCACTCGAAGCAGATGCCCTGTTAGCTTGTCATGTATTCCAAGGTGTGAAGACACTTATATTACTTGACCCTTAAAATACTCGTGTCAGACTGTATGATACATCAATACCCTTTTTTGGATTATATTTTTTGGTCGTTGTCGGATGATATAAGTTAGCATACCGTCTGATGTATCGACACCGTATTGGCCAATATGATATGATCTGAGCTCACCAATATGATTATGAAAGTTCTTTTTCCGTAGGATCTCATCAACACGTTTCCGATTCCGAATCCAAGGCGCAAGTTTTACGTGGCAACGGAAACTACATGTCGGATTCCTTTTCGGATTCTGAGACCGGCATGGGTATAAAGCTGCCCCCCATTGGTCGGAAAGCCGGGTTTGGCACAGGGGTAGCGCGAGAAGGCGGCGACGATGGAGGGTCATCTTTGTGCTGACACTGCTGCTTGGTTTCTCTACGCTAAGCTAAAGGCGTGGAGGCCGGCGTCGGAATCGTGTAGGCTATTGGCTCCGGTGGTGATCAAGCTCCAGTACACTGTGTTGCACTTTCATGGAGGTCAAGTGATGCAGGAACCGCCGTGCCCCTACCACTGCTACGTGTTCACTCTCGGCGAGTTCCTCCACCATGAATCTCGCCGCCGGGCGATCTCGTTCCTTCTCTTTCACGGAGGTTTCTACGGCCGTGATTTCCTTGCCGCTAGGCCGTTGGAGGAAGAACTCTTCGCCTTCTGCAATGGCCCAGTTGGGTCGGCTCTCAACGCGGGCAGAGGGATCGAGATCACCGTCGGCATCCGCTTCGACCGGCACTGGATCGGATTGGAGCCTTCTTTCGTCGTCGGCGGGGGTTTTGGCAGTGTGCCGAAGTCGTCGGATGCGGTGAAGGAGCTAGCGGTGGTGAAGTATCAGCGTGGAGGAGATGTTCGAGAGGAGAGTTGCAGGATCTGCTTGGAAGAGTTCGACGAGGGCGTCGAGGTGACGCAGATGCCATGCATGCACGCCTTCCATGGCGGCTGTCTCACTCGATGGTTGGAGAGCAGCCACATCTGCCCTCTCTGCAGACACGCCATAGCTGATTCCGCTGGTCCCCGAAGCACTTCTCCTCTTCATCGATCGGTCTTCGTCCCAAGATTCACGGACAACCTCTTGCGGAGTCCCAGTAGATTTTAGTGTATGATAGTTCCCCATACATGGGTGAGGACTCGAGCCAGTAATTGGCTCTTAAAGATGAGTAGAGATGTGGGTGAATGTAAACAGTGAACGATTAAACAGCGAATAAATTGTTCTTGGAGTTCACTCTCTTTCCTTATATTATCTCTTTTTCTATCTCTTTTATACAAATTATATATAAATCCATAGAATTCATAATCTGATGCTGATGTGAACAAACTATGATTTGAGAATAGGTGATGTAGTAAGTACTACAATTGGCATATCAATAAATTTCAGGGAACCCACGCGTGTGTTATCTTATAATCTGATGCTTCCTCACTATCTTTTCCAGCATATACATGTACATGAAAGAAAATACATGGCAGTTCTCCTCATTCCTTATTCTATGAAGCTATGATTTTAGGGTTTGTATTTGCAATTTAGGATCATTATTCCACAAATT
This sequence comes from Musa itinerans, assembly GCA_001649415.1. Classification (NCBI taxonomy): domain Eukaryota; kingdom Viridiplantae; phylum Streptophyta; class Magnoliopsida; order Zingiberales; family Musaceae; genus Musa; species Musa itinerans. The sequence continues at coordinate 214,632 of LVTN01000134.1, forward strand.
AATTATATCTAAATGTAATTCTGATAAATACTGCATATAATTACACTAGTTAGTATCAATCAAATAAACTATATATATATATATAATTAATTAAAATTATTATCAACTAAATTAGCTATAGTACAAAAAGTTGAGACAAGATGATGATACATCGCTCTCTACTTGCCTAATTCCTACCCTATCTGATTTTACTTTGAGAAGTCGATCCTAAGATTCTAGTATAAATGATCGAGTTCTTCAAATCCATCAAAATTTAGGGATGAGATTTTGGTCCGATTCTAATTAGGCAAATTTATTTGGTAATGTCCGATTCGAATTAGGACTATTTGCCAACATAATTCGATTCCGTTTCGGATTTGGAGACCGGCATGCGTATAAAGCCGCTCCCATGGTAGGAAAACCAAGCTGACATAGCGGAAGCGCGCGAGAAGAAGGAGGCGACGATGGAGGGTCATCTTCGTGCTGGCCGGGTTGGTTGGGTTCTCTTTGCTAAGCTAAGGGAGGGGAGGCCGCAGTCGGAATCGTGTAGGCTATCGGCTCCGGTGGTGATAAAGCTCCGCTACACTGTGTTGCGCTTTCGTGGAGGTCAAGTGGTGCAGGAACCGCCGTGCCCCTACCGCTACGTCGTGTTCACCCTCGGCGAGTTCCTCCAGCATGATTCTCGTCGCCAGGCGATCTCCTTCGTTCTCTTTCGCTTAGGAACCTACGACTATAGTTACCGTGACGTTTGGCGGTTGGAGGAAGAACTCTACGCCTTCTGCAATGATCCAGTTGAGTCGGCTCTCCGCATGGGCAGAGGGATCGAGATCACCGTCGGCCTTCGCTTCTACCGCTACCCGATCAGAATGGAGCCTTCTTTCGACGAAGGCGTCGACGGGGGTGGGGGTTTCGGCGGTGTGCCGGCGTCGTCGGATGCGGTGAAGGAGCTGGCGGTGGTGAAGTATCAGCGTGGAGGAGATGTCCGAGAGCATAGTTGCATGATCTGCTTCGAAGAGTTCGACGAGGGCGTCGAGGTGACGCGGATGCCATGCATGCACGCCTTCCATGGCGGCTGTCTCACTCGATGGTTGGAGAGCAGCCATCTCTGCCCTCTCTGCAGATACGCCATGGCCGCTTCCGCTGGTCCCTGAAGCGCTTCTCGTCTTCATCAGTCTTCTTCCCAAGATTCACGGCCGACTTCTCTTGCAGAGTCCCTGTAGATATTAGCGTATGGTGTTCCACATATACATTGGTGAGTACTTGGAGCAAGTTATTGGGTCCTGTGGAGTAGCGAGTTGCAAGGTGTGTTCATGTGGGTGATTGTGAACAGTGGGGAACTCAACAGCGAATAGATTGTTCTTGGAGTCCACTCTCTTTCATTATACTTCTCTTTTTCTCTCTCTTTTGGACGAATTATATATGACATAAACCAGTGACGAGTAAGTCTGTATTAAGGTATACATGAGAAAGTTACTTCACATAGTGACAGTCTTGGTAATCTAGATTAATGAGAGAATATTCCCTTTGATTATTGTTGTCATGTAGGCTATCCAGGATGCTTTTTATGTTCGTGTCTCATAGGAGTTGATTAGATTTGTCTCGTAGGAGTTGACTAGATACTATGTGTTAAGTCTTGATTGATTGAAAATAATAATATTTATCTCCGTATTGTGCTTAAGTTAGGGGATTGTCCAATAGTCGATTAAGTTATCTAGAAAATATGTAAGTTATATCTAGAAAATATGTAAGTTATCTCTATCTACTTCTCTTCTAGAAGGAGCATATGTTACTTATCCAAGGGACATCTATCCTTATAAAAATATTATAAAGATAAGTCATCAATTGCATAACTGGTCTTTGTCTATTTCACATTGTACTTGGCTATCAACCTAGAAGACCTATCGATCTTGCCCTTGTTCCTACTAACTTTTGTCTCTTAAACACTGTTAAATTTTTTGCTAAACATATTCATGCATGATAAGATTAGATGAAAAATTACTATAAGCAATGAATTATATAAGTCAGTAGCAAATGTATATCATAGGTATTAATTTTTTCGTGAGAAAGAGTAAGTGATGTAAAAATTCAACTTGAAAAAAATCTCATCAGGGCTATAAAAAAAGTTATATGTCAGGAGCTTAGATGCTTATAAGATGCTATAGAGAGTTTGTGATAATGTCTATGTTTTTATGCTACTTGAAAGCATGAGCTATTAGAGCCCATGTTAAATATATTCTCTAACACATAGTAGCAATATCAAGATCATCTCTTTTCTTCCATGCTAATACCCCTAGTTTTAGAGTTTTCTCCACACTTGACAATTCAGAAGTAAGTCGAGAACATCATGGACAACTAGTTAGTGATCTCTCCCATGGGCCAATAACTTAGATATTTGGTACGATTGATAAACTCTGACATCCTAGAGTAGTATCTCAATTTTCATTCATCGGAGTTGAATTTTTCTCTTCGAGGAAAGTTGATGGAGATCAAAGTACCACTACATCATAATATGGTTCAAGATGATACAAAGAGCATCATAACGCTATATCAGAGCCATAAGGCCTAAATACATATGGAGGACTCATCTTACATATATATGTTTTTTCTTATTAGATTGTAGTATGATTTGGGTATGAGACATATTTGTATTGAGCTTTAGGCTTCGACTTATATAGGGTTATCAAAAGGGATGTTATGCACATGTCTTAAAATATATGTGGTAAAGGATCTTGGAGCGGATATGTATATCTGTCATATGAATCCATAACTCCCTCTCTTCTAGAAGAATAATATGTGATATTCATGTAAGGATAGACATTTATCCTCATCGGATCTTTATCTACCACTATTTTAGAAAGAGATATATGACACTCATCAAAAGGTAGATATTTGTCTTTATCCTATATATTCCTATTACTTCTTTTCTAAAAGTGACTACGTGTCACCTATTCGAAGGATATTTATTTGTATAAAAGTATCATAAACCCCAATCCCCCTATTTTGGAATGAATGAATGAATAAAGAAATAAGTACTTATAACCACTAAGAACATAAGGTAAAAGACCTAAGTGTTGAGAGAGTCCTTAAGGATTTAGAAGCCTCATCCTATCTTTTTTTTTTTTTTCTCTTTCCCACCATTCATCTCTTTCATCTTCATGCCAATTGCATCATAGTCAATAAAGCAATGACATCACTACAAAGCAATGACATCACTACAAAAAATTGTTAGAATATGTGGCCCTTTATAATTGAATAAGATATATAATAGAATAACTAATTGGGTTCCGTTCAGATAGTTTAGCCAAGACTAAGTCCACTACGGAACGATTACTCGGGAGATAACTTT
>LVTN01000134.1:267854-281415 GCA_001649415.1 Musa itinerans
GGAGTTCGACGAGGGCGTGGAGGTGACGCGGATGCCATGCAAGCACGCCTTCCATGGCGGCTGTCTCACTCGATGGTTGGAGAGAAGCCATGTGTGTCCTCTCTGCAGACACGCCATACCTGCTTCTGCTGATCCCTGAAATGCTTCTCCTCTTCTTGATCTCCCCGAGATACAGAGACAACTTCTGTTTCCTGCTTCTGGACTGCATATTGCTAAAGATGAAGAGAAAAGAAGTGCCAGCGGATGCAGTCGATTCGAATGGTAGATAATGGCGTTCGAGTTGTACATACATTGATGAGGACTCGAAAGAAGTAATTGGTGCTTCAAGTCATCGAACTGTGTGTGCATTAGGTAAAAGAAGTTGGTAATCAATTGCCTTTCTTAGGAAAATAAAACGCTATACAATCCCATCTGGTGTTCTTTCTTGTTTCGCTCTACCACTCTGTTTGTGTTGTGCTTGTTAGAGCTCTCTGTTTGCGGCAGAGATCTCTCTGTTCTAATGCGTATTGCCATCATCCTCTGTTTTTGGCAGATCAAACGATTGTAGTTATGTGCCGTTCAATTCAGATTGTGAGATCAAACTTTAGTGCATAACAGTATTGATTTAGTTATTCAAATCAATTAAATTAATATTTAATTGATTTGAATAACTTTAGTGCATAACATAACTCTTTCATGCAATGCATTAAAAATAATTTAATTTAACTTATATATAATCTTCCAAATCATGCAATTGCTTATAGAGTCATTGGTTCATCACATCAAGGAGGTAGGTTTACTTATGGATATGTTATCTGACACACTTCATATCTATAAGTAATTCATTAAGACATGTAATATAGTATGAGTAGCAATATATTTTTTTATATAATAAAAAAATACAAAGTGAGTAAAGAATAAAAAATATATCATACTCACTTTAACATTAAAAGAAAAAAAACTCCTAAGATGATGGTCTCATACCTATACATGTCTTATCTTGATGAAAAAATATATCATTAGAAAAATAAATGTAACCTTACACCACTGAGACATACAATATGGAATGATGACTTTAGGCAATAGGATTCTCTCAATTGAGTCTTTCTTTGGGTCTTTGGGTCTTGTATGTGAAGTTTACCGTAGTAGCTTATTCTTAAACCAATGAGCTTATTCTTAAACTTCAATATTTTCTTGAAGTTTACCTTAGCACCAACATTATGCTTCTTGTGGCCTCATTAGTTTAAGAATAAGCTATTAAGTTAAACTTCAAGAAAATATTGTGGGACTAAGAGAATTATTTAAACTACAAGTTGTTGAAATAGGTTTTATTACATGCATCTTTTGTAAAATTTGGCCAATAACATCCTTTATAGAGAACTCTTTAAATGTCACGGTTCACCCACTGATGGATTCTCCCCTTTGTATCAACCAATACCCTTTAAGCCTCATCAGAAGACAAGCATCTTAGTAGTGGCTGACTGAATGACTCATCATACAAGCGGTTATTAATAATACCACGAGATGGCCTAAGGGCTCAACTTCAATCCAATTTGACCTAATTCACCCTTTAAATTGACATAGCTCAAATTTAACATAATTAAAACCCAATTTGACTTGCTTCAAAAGAACAATTACTTCTTAATATATCACTGTCTTTCGGAAAGTCATTCATTCTTTAGGCATATTAACACTTTTTTTTGGCATGCATGTCATTTGATTCTCTATTATATCATTATATCTTAATTTATTTTCCTTGGATATTTGACATCTTTCATTACATCATCATATTTTTTGATATCTCAATTTATCTTCTTTCGACATTTAACATGATATTGGATCCTTCAACGTTACTCAAGAAATTTTATCACATCGTTTGAGCCATTAATACTACTTTTAATCTTCCAGCATGATATCTGATCCTCTAACGAATCTTTAATCAAAATGTACCTATATCACTTATATTATCATAAGATTAGTTTTATAAATTCATCAATTGATTTTATTAATAAAATTCAATATTTAACATTATTATTTATGGTCACGTAACCATAAATAATAATGTTAAATTTGATGAAATCAATTATAATAGGATTCTGTTGACGATTATTGGCTAATAGAAAAGAAGTCTAATTATAGTAGGATTTCTTAGGAGATGATCTTGATGGAAGAAACTCTTCTAATCACTTATCTTATACCATCTACTCTTGTTTATAAATAGATAGAACCTTCTGGAAACTCAACACACACACAACAAAACGTACAATAATTGAATACACAAACACACGAATATGCGGGTATGCGAATGTGTGGATAGGTGACATGATTGAAAAATTATAGATCTTCTCTTATCTCCCTTTAGTCACGTAAACAAATCAATGAAAGATTATAAATCTTCTCTCATATGTTTTATCCCTAAATCCATCAATCATAGTAGTCCTATAAATGATAGGAAGGAAAAAAAGAGGAGATGAGTTTAATTCTACTCATAGATCGATTCACTATAGATCTCGAATCTGATAATGGTGTGCTTATAGATCAAATGAAGGATTTTTTAGCAACATCAAAGATACATATCATAATATTTAGATATATTATTATTTGATTTCATAATTTTACATTAAAGTTATTTCGCTTAATAATAACATATTATGATTTTTATGCTTACACCTTCAACATCTGACATGATTTTCAATTCTTTAATATAACATTAAGAATCTTTATCATATCGTTTGAGCCCTTGGCACTACTTTTAATCTTCAAGCATAATATCTAATCCTTTAACAATCTACATCTTTAGTTGAAATGCACTTATATCACTTATGTTATCATAAAAATAATTTTATAAACTAATCAATTGATTTCATCAATAAAATTTTAAATTAAATATTATTATTTATAGGAATGTGACAACCAAAGGGAAGGTCAATATTCCATGGATTAATTATTTCCAATATTTTGATTTTATTAAGATGAACTTTCTTAAATAATTAAGGACATATATAAAAGATACGAGAAAATATATAAGAAATAACACGGGGATTTGATCTTGACACTTTATTTGATTGCAACACCTCATCGATAGCATAGTTACAACTTCACAGCACCTCATCAATAGCATAGTTATAACTTGACCAGAAATTTACCAATAAGATTAATCTATATTTTATTTTTAAGTTACAATCTTGATTTTAAATACTTTTAATAAGATATCAAATCTACTTATATCTTGGGTAATTTTTTTATAAATTACTCATATTTTAGATTTTTTTCAATAGTTACCTTTATTTTAGTTTTTCCTAAACCACACCCTTAGTTTCAAAAATATTGAAACTACCCCCTTCCTCCACCGCTCCTTCGTTGTCGTTATCACCTTCGCCATTGCTCATCGTCTACTCACCATTATTGATGGCCATCCATGAGAGGAGAAAGGGGAGAAGGGGGGAGGAAATGAAAGGGCAAAGGGTAAAAGGCGAAGGCAATAGGGAAGGAGGGGGAAGGGAGGGGAAGAAGGAGAGATAAGAGATTATAGGTTATGAGAAAAAAGATAAGAAGTCGGGAAGGAGGCGAAATAATGTGGAATAAGAAGAAGAAACTTCTATAAAAGTATTGATCAAGTTAATACCAAAAAAAGAAGCTAAATAAACTTGACCAAGGAGCCTAATTTGGAGTCTCAAATCTTTCAAAATATAAAAGTACTTGAGGAGTATAATTTATGGCCGTAGTGATCTTATGGTGATCTACTAGTAGGTACCAAGATCAATCAAGGATATCATGGAAAGACTATTTTCAAAGAGTCCAAAATTGCCCGCTTATCATTTTTATTTTTATGTTTCTTTTAATTATCTCATATTATTAGTTAATTAGTTTTCATAGCCTATAACTAGTATAGATAAAGACCCCTTTAAGTCTATGAAACCATCAAGGAAAATAATATCTTTCAAGAATCATAAGAATCTTCTCTAATATGAGGAGTTGCTTCCTCTCTAGACCCTTTATAAAGTTAGTTTGCTGGAATAATTTCTAGTTATATTTTCTTGATTTTATTTTTATTCTATGTTAGTTGATATCAAAGCCTTGCTCTTGGTGTTAGCATAATATATTTGTGGTTAAAAAATTAAGAAGTATGCTCTATACTTATCACTTATAGTAGTTCTTGTGTATTAGAAATTTAATTTGCTAAGTACAACTCTATAGCCTATCAAGATGAGGTCTTAGTGATAATAATGGTGGCGATGACAATGGTGTTATTGATAATAGTAATGGCAATTTTGACAATAATGGCTTTCATGATGGAGGCAATGACAATAACCATAACAATAATGATCGAGAAGTGTCAACCCTATGGGTGGTGTTAGAAGCACAAGAAGTAAGAATGACCTAAGAACTCTGAGAGATTCATGACACTTCAATCAACATAGTATTATCTACCCACGACAACAAACAATATATAATGATGACTCAAAAGATGATAGTGAAAGATAACAGAAGACATTAAGTACCACCTAGATAAAATAGATTATTTGAGGATTATCGCCTCAAAGTAGACCTCCTCGATTAATAGTCACCTCAATATTGGAGCATTTCTTTACTAGAATTATGAAGTAGAGAACTTCTTCAAGGTGAGAGATGTCCCTGATCATAAATAAGTCAAGCTTATTATATATAAGTGAAAAAGAGATACAATAGCTTTGTAAGATATATTACATAATAACAGAAGAAAACAAGGAAAGAAAGACACCAATACAGATATAACGGAAGATGAGGTAACTTTTCAAAGGAAGATTCCTATGCCAGATTATGAACAATTATTGTTTTAATAATACCAAAACTACATCCAAGATACTTGATCTATAACCGAGTATATTGATGAGTTCCTCATACCTTTCAACTAGATGTAACTTATCAAAATCAAAAGACTAACAAATAATAAGGTACGAACTAAAATTTATAATCAAAGATAGAATATAAGGTTAAAATATTATTAACTCGACCTCCAATTATTATTCGATAATTCTGTACTTTGACAACAGGATGTACTTTTAACAAAGAAAAGCAAGTTATGATTGAGTCAATACAACTTATAAATTGAAGTATAAGTACTGAAAAATCAATAAGGCACGCTAAGCATATTTTAATTACCACAAATAATCCATATGCTTAATCCTTGGTTGAAAAATATTTTAAATGTAAGGATCCTGGTCATCGTTCCAATGAGTGTCGTGCTTATAAGACTATCAACCTTACAGATCACAAAGATAATTTTGATAAAGAATGAGATGCTCAAGATAATACGATTGATGATATTGACAATACTAAAATAGCAAAGAAAAAATGAGAATATGTGGTATGTTGTAAAAAAAATATTACTCACTAAAGGCAAGAAGATCCATCTCAGTATAAGAAAATCTTTCATTTTCGATGCAGTATTAATAACAAAGTCTGTGCATTGATCATAGACAATGAATGTTGTGATAACATCATATCCAAATCACTAGTGAGGCACTTAAAATTATAGACAAAAGTTTATCCAATACCATACAAGTTATGATAGATTAAAGAAGGTCCAATTGTCATTGTAACTAAGATCTATTAAGTTCCTCTCTTAATTGGGAAGCTATAAAGAGAAAATTATATATGAGGTAGTTAATAGGAATGCATGTCATGTGATATTTGGAAGGCCATGATAGTTTGATATGATTGTAACCCACTTTAGAGGAAAAGATTCTCGTGGAATGGGAAGAAGATTATCATTTGATCAACTAACAAAAAGTAAGACGAATCCCACACTTCTAAAGTGAAGTGAAAGTCTTTCTTATTCATTTTTAACTCTGAGCAGAAATTCATTATCAGTTTTAAAGAAACAAGAGCATGCTATGCTCTTATTGTGAAGGGAGAAAAGTCATATGAAGCAAAGATTCTAAAAGAACTAAGATTGATATTGAAAGAATTCAAAGATATCACCTCTAAAGAATTACCAAATGACCTTTACCTATGAGAGATATTCAACACTAAATTCAATTAACTCCAAGAGTAAATCTATTGAATTTACTTCACTGGATGAACCAAAAGAGAATAAGATATTAAGAGAGAAAGTTGAAGAGTTGATGCAAAATGAGCATATATATTTGAGATATATATTTGAGAAAGTATCAATCTCTGTGAAGTCTCAACTTTATTGAAGTGCGACAAGAAGGCGATGGCGACGATGGAGACGACTCCTGATGATGGCCATGCCGATTGGGCTATCAGGGCCTATCAAACGGAGGGGACTTCGGCGTCGCAGCCGTTATCGTCTCCGGTGGTGATCAACCTCGGCTACAGCGTGAAGCACTTTCTTGAAGGTCGATTCGTGGAGGAACCGCCCCGTGCCTACTACACCTTTGCGTTCACTCTCTGCGACTTCCTCGACCAAGCATCTCGCCGCCAGGCGATCTCCACCGTTCTCTTACGCACCGGCGCCTATGGTTATGACATCTGCTTCGCCTGGGGGTTGGAGAGACATCTCATTGCCTTCTGCAATGAGCCAGTCGAGACGGCTTTCAACTCGGGCAACGGGATCGAGATGATCGTCGACGTATTTTTGCCCGACTTCCCGAGCGATGAGGAACCCTCTTCGGACGTCGAAGGCGTCGGCAAGGCCGGGGATTTCGTCGGCAATCCGGCGTCCACGGATGCGGTGGAGGAGTTGGCGGTGGTGAAGTACGAGCGTGGAGGAGATATCAGAGAGGAGAGTTGCATCATCTGCTTCGAGGAGTTCGACGAGGGCGTGGAGGTGACGCGGACGCCATGCAAGCACGCCTTCCATGGCGGCTGTCTCACTCGATGGTTGGAGAGCAGCCGTGTCTGTCCTCTCTGCAGAGACGCCATACCTGCTTCTGCTGATCCCTGAAATGCTTCTCGTCTTCTTGATCTCCCCAAGATTCACAGACATCTTCTCTTTCTTACTTCTGCTCTAATTAGGATTTCTTGCCAACGTAATGCCATCCTCCTATCTTCGATTGGCTGTGCTGCTTGAATTCTCATTCGAATGATGACCATTTAGTCCCCAATGGCAATTAGTGTGATATCATTTTAGACCAATGCCCTTCGTTCTACCTAATTTGGATTGTTAGAATCACTTGAGAGAAGGATGAGAATATTTATTACAGGTTAAATTGTTAAAATGTATAGATTTCAAAGAGGACCGAGAGAAATAAGAAATCCAATGGTATCAAGATCATTAAATTATGACTCATAATGAAAAAAAAAAAAGATATAAATATATTTACAAATCAGTCGCTTATAATTTATATAGTGATTGGTACGTACATCTTTAAAATTATATTGTATGATAATTTATTATTATTATTTATATATTTTATTTTGTTTGCCTTTCATTCCTTATTTCTTCTTCTTGGTGTGCTCGTGACTTACCTCTTGTTTTGTCTATTTTATTCTCTTAGGTTAAATATCAATTTGTTATGATCAATCACTATTTAATGGCCTATGGTCCTTTTTTTTCTTTTCTTTTTTTTATAATAAATTTCTCATCATCTACTGTCAATAAAAGAAATATAATTAGAAAATAAAAAAATCTATGATGATCTAAATCACAACATTTACTTTATGAATCTATATCAACCTAATTGATAGAAAAATAATGATATGACCAACACTTCGTCATCGTATGACTGATACCTTGGTGTTAAATAATCGATATCTTGACGTCACATACCTAATATTTTCATCATGTGTGGCTATTATAGCTATGCTCCCTAGACAATACCGACTACTTCATGCCTAACACACATTTTCTAGATTTGACACGAGAAATACATAAAACTATCTTGAACACCAATATATGTCTACAAGTAAAGTGGTGCTAAAGTCACACTATAAAAGGCCCTATTGTTGGGCTGATAGCCCATATTCAGCCCATGTGGGCTTTATCAGCCCACATCCCCCCTTAACCTAACCCTAATTAATATTATGGGGGTGTGGGTGGCTGCGTTTTGGAGGCAGAAAAGACATAAATAGGGCAGCAACGTGGGAGAAGGATAGAGCCACGGGATTCTAAAAAAAAGGAAGAAAACAGAGTAGGAAAACAAGAGAAAGAAAGGGAAGAAGACAAGGATAACGCAGAGAGACTGTTCTCAATCATCTAGCAGTGTTCTCATCTCAAGTTAGATCAAATCTACAGTAGACTCTTGCTGTGATTACTTGGGGAGGTTTTAGATATTGTGGACAGTGACGTGATCCTTGTATCCCAGTTATTCTATTGTGGTTGTTGCTAGGGTTTAGGGCAAGAGATTGAGATTTGTATATTCATTATTCTCATAGTGGATTATCTCTAGTTTGCCCCGTGGTTTTTACCCTTCACATTGAAAGGGTTTTCCACGTATATCTTGGTGTTTTGTTTGATTGTGCTTCCATTTAATTCCGCTGCGTATTATGGTCTTCTAGTATTTGTTCATATACAAAGGTTATTCCTGTTTATATCCCCATCACCTATCAGGTTGTTTCCAAATGAAAAAAAAAAAGCTCTCGTTCTGTTAGTACTCTTGGCTTTACTACTATTAGCATTTTGCTGATACCTCAATTCCTAAATTAACTCAAACATTGAAGGAGCTTTGTTAAATATATCGTCGATATAATTTTGTAAGATTTGGCATCTTCTAGATTCGACTGTTTTTTACTCCGGTGTGAGATAAACATATAATAGGGCCTCAATTAGCTGAGTTAATATTCAAATTGAATAATTAAATTTTAACTTAATACTGATATGTGATATTCTATATCAATCTTTAGATCGTAATAAAATAAAATATAGATCATGAGAAAAAAAACATCATTGCAACATAGAATATGATATTAACACGAAAAAAAAAAAGGATATTGTAGGAAAGTTAAAAGATTGGAATCACTATCTCACTATTTTATAAGTGATGCCCTAATGTCCCCTCTCCTCGGCTATCATTTTTATCGAACGAGATGGGGACGATAACTAACGAATTAATATGTTATATTCATACCATAACGTATGAATAATAAGAACTAGAATTCGCACTCATAAAAAAGAAAATGGATTTATGAATGAAATCAAATATGTTGTATTTACAGAAAAATATTTAGTTATTGAAGAATAATCAATATACTTCTAATGTATCAACTATGATAGAAATTAAGCATTCGATCGAACTCTTCTTTGGTGTCCAGATAATAGATATGAATATTCATTGACTCCTGAAAAATGGGACCTTTTATAAGACATAAATGCATTACAGACCTATGATCATTATGCTTGTACTATTATGTTCCACCTCTTATAGAGAAAAGAACTTAAAGCAAAATACTTAATCATACAGTGTGATATATTTATACAAAACTTGTACCCCAAACACATGCAATGAAATTGTAAACAGTTAAGTGAAATCTAATCTACCAAATAATTGGATTTATGGGCAGCATCATTATAGTAAAAGTCATAATGCTAGAGGAATCATTACGGGTAGGGAAAGGTCATAAGCGTCTATATCATAAAATAGGAGGGTTAATCATAAACTTAGGTTTTGCTTGTTATGTCAATCCTTAATAGATATTATTGAGATTAATTTCTTTGATTTTAGTACATGTTTATATATATATATATATATATATATATATATATGAATAAGAAGATCATATGATATATAATATAAATATAATATGAAAAGAAAAATATAAATGAAAGGAGAAGATGTATGATAATTACTAGTCGTTTCTTATTATATGTACATTTAATTAAATTATGAAAATATATATTTTTTGATATGCTGTTAATATTCCTTAGTCTATTTAAAATCATGCTTACCCATCTGATGAACGCTTAGTAACAAAATATGTTTTGATAATAGAGAAATACAAAGAGAAGAAAGAAATAACGATAAAAATAAATGGATAACTACGATACTCATTTTAAGACAAAGAAATGAATTCCAAAGATAAAAACCGCATCTTGGCATGTGTTGCATGTGGACATTAGAAAAATAAATATGATATCATTACTCACATATATAATGTAAGAAAAGTACATAGTTCACTTCACTATATTCTTATGGTCTCCATTATAATGTTCTTTTTTGTTTATAGGCCTAAATTTAAGAATAAAAAGAAAAGTATAATTATATCAAATCAAATATATGATATGTTCCATTTGATAAAGGTAATACTTTTTTACTTGATTTAACAAATAATCTTTCTTTCTTAATGATATTCTTTTTTCGTATATTTTCATCTTTGTAGAGATGAATTTTTAATATTTTTAGTCAATATTTGTAGTATTCAATTAAGACCGAATCTGTTTTCTTCTCTCTTTTTTTCATTTACTTTATTTTTCTTATCATTTAGGAAATATCAGCATAAGACAATTTATTATGTATAGAAAATATTATTAAAATAATAAAATTTATTTAAATAAGAGAAAAGCTAAATCGGTTCTATATCAACATATATTTCTGATATAGGACTGAATGTGCATCTTGGCATTCCATATTTTATTGACACATTAAAAGTTTCAGCACTAATATTAGACAAAAAAAAATGACTCATAAATATGAAATAGTTAGATGATTACGATTAATTCTTTTTACTAATTCTTATATTCTTTTAAATATTTTATATATAGTATTTGTTATTATGTGTTACAATCCACTACTATTTCAACTATAAGCGTGTACATAAAGAGCAAGTGAAGTAAATGTGCATTATCATTTGAATGAATGATAATGGGTTAGGCCAATTGAGAAAAAATAATTGTTAAGATCAGATTAATTTAGCTTATGATCGTTCAGTGGGCTAATTATATATTATCATATTACCTTATGTAATTAGTTATCTCTATCATCTCAGTCCCTATACTTTCAAAATTTACATTGAAATTCTTATATTTATAAAAATAAAATATTTAATCTTGTTTCTTTTTTCATCATGACTTTATTGATAAAAATATCATAGGATTTACCACTAAACATATGCTAATTCTACCTCACTTTGATTTATTACTATGTACGTATAACATTTCCATCAACAGAGTCAATGACGTGAAGAGAAATGAAATTAAATATTTAACTTTTATAAATATAAAAATCCTAATATAATTCTTGAAAGAATAGGGTTTGAGATAAAGATAACTAATTACAAAGATTAATATATAATTAGCTCTTATTTGGTGAATCGTGAAGGCCTTTTATTCAATAGTATAATAAAATATGTAAGGAACACTTTTTGAAAAAAAAAAAAAGAAGACCCTAATGTGTTGATAAAAAAAAAACCGAAGGAATATGTTAAGAGGGCTTTTCCTAAAAATTATGAAGAAAGTTTGTAATTAATTACCTTTCTTAAGAAAATAAATTGATGTATAATTCTACCTTTCTTGCTTTGTTCTACTACTCTGTTTGTGTATGCGTGCTTATGTTCTACAACTATTGACGAAGACAAATAAAGAAAATTTGAGAATTGACTCATTTGCTTTAATATCAACATTAAATTGGATTTAGAAAGCGTTAGATTTGGAATCCAAGCCGTAAATTTAAGTGGCAATAGAATCCACGCGTCCAATGCTAATTAGGATTACTCCCCACGGCAACGCTATCCTATTTGGGATATTGAGACGGCTATAAAGCCGCACCGAGGAAAACCCGAGCGCACACGGTGGAAGCGCGAGAAGAAGGCGACGATGGAGTTTCGTTTTAGTTCTGCTTCTTGGGATTTCAAGGCTACGGTGACGGGCCGGACGCGGGCGTCGCAATTACATAGACAATTGGCTCCTGTGATGATCAAGCTGCGCTACCCCGTGATGACCCTGCAGGGACCGCGCTACCGCCACCGCTACTTTGCGTTCACCGTCGGCCAGTTTATCCACCAAAGATCTCGCCAACACGCGATCTTCTCCCTTCTCTGCAACGTACGCACCCACGATCCTAGTTTCCTCTATATTCCGCGCTTGGAGCTAGATCTCGTTGCCTTCTCCCATTGTCCAGTTGTGTCGGCTTTTCGTTCTGGCCGTGGGATCGAGATGACCGTCGACATACACCTCTACAATCTCCGGAACATCCCTTATTTCCTGGGAGTTGTCCGCGTGGGCTGGCTTATCCGGAGTATTCCGGAGCCTTATTACGACGAAACCATCGTCCGGGATGAGGATAATTTCTGGAACGATGCGGAGTCTGTTCACGACGAATTCGTCGGTCGTGGCGGCGGGATTTTCCGAAGCCTGCCGGGGCCGTCGGATGCGGCGAGGGAGCTGGTGGTTGTGAAGTATGAACCTGGAGGAGATTTCCAGGAGGACAGTTGCATAATCTGCTTCGAAGAGTTCGAGGAGGAGGAGGAGGTGACGCGGTTGCCATGCAAGCACACCTTCCACGTTGGCTGTCTCGCTCGATGGTTGGAGCACGGCAACGGTTGTCCTCTCTGCAGACACGAGCCATCTGCTTCCGCCGCTGTGCTCTGAGGCACTTCTCTTCTTCCTCAATCTGCTTCCCAAGATTCACAGATTTCTCTTTCTTGTTGTTGTTGGAGGTGGGAGAAAAAGCGTGATAGTGGATGTTGGTTCACCAAAGCTTGCAGAGTCCAAATAGATGATGGTGTTTGATGCTGTACATATATTGGTGAGCACATGAAGCAAGGAATTGCACAGTAGTGTGCGTCTTTGGCTGATTAAACAGTGAATAAACTGTTCTTGGAATCCACTCTCTGTCATCATATTTCTCTTTTATTATCGTTCTTACACAAATTATTTTGGACCTGCAACAATCGTGCACATCTGTTCCTGTATATATAATTCTATCGAATTCACAATATGGTGAGAATGTGAATGAACTATGAGTATAGTGGCGTCATAAAAACGCCTATTATCATGATTTCCGCTCCACTCGGCGCTTGGAGGAAGATCTCGTTGCATTTCTCCGATGTCGCGGTTGAGTTGGCTCTCGACTTGGGTAGAGGGAATTGTAAGCATAAAATCTATAATTATGCTATGTCAATAATGCGGAAATAACTTATATGCCAGAATTGAAATCAAATGCATAGATCTAATTATACGATGCGTACCTTTTGATGCCATATGTTCAGAGATCCCGTTGATCTGCTAAGCACCGTCTTTAATCCAAGATAGCTGCAAGCACCGTCTTTAATCCGACCGTCTTTAATCCAATCACGCGCAATCTGAAGGAGTGCAAGGAGAGTAGACCCTTTCTCCTCTCTTCCTATCGTTTCATAGGACCCTCACAGATTGATGGATTTTTGGGATTGATGGATTTTTGGGAGAGGGTTTTGGGGAGAGAGGAGAGGAGAATAAATGAATCCCTCAATGGAGAGGTCTATTGGCTAAAATATCTGAACGGAATCCAATCAGTTATCTTATCCAATTATAAAAAGGCCACAAAAACTTAACATTCTCCCACTTGGCCCATTAATTGATAAGATATAAAAGAGATATTCAAAATCAAAATAAACAAAACAAAATTTGTTTGAAAATAATTTTACCTAATTGGATTCCAAAGAATTTTGAAAAGCATTTTATACATGGCCATGTTTTTAAAAATAAGCCAATAAGTCCAATAAA
>LVTN01000134.1:299241-318194 GCA_001649415.1 Musa itinerans
CAGAGGAAAAGTAGAACTCGAGTCAAATTAGGACTCAACTTGAGTATTTTTAAGCACTTATTAACCATTTGATCTTAATAGTAACTAATATTAATAATAATTATATTATATAATATTAGATCTGAGCGGTCGGTCTGAGAAGAATAATCAGTAAGTCCAAAGCAGCTTAGGCTGACCAAACGGGAGTGAACCAAATCAGACCGGCTGGTTTTGTACGAACCGGAAGGACCGACGGGCCCAACAAAAGTGACTCCAATGGAAGACATTTGTATTTCTACCTTCGATTACTAATATTACGAACAGTAAATATGCACATACGACGGAGAATTAACAGCCATGTCTGCTTCTGATTTGGATCGTTGTCCGAAATAGCGATCCGCGTTGGAAGAAGGCGATGATTGGGAGGCCTTTCTCCACCGTGGTGGCCTGCCTGGGTCGATGTTCCTTTTATTGCTGGTCGCTCGCTGCTCGCTGCTGCCGTCATCTCATCTTTTTCATCAACCTTTTTTGCCTGCAAAAGATGGTGGCTTTTTATTTTTATTTTTATAGTTTTTCATGATAGATACTTTTTTTTATATTTCTCAAAAGATGTATCCTATTTACTATAATTCTTGAAATATTTTCTGCAAATGCAACTGAAACAGTACCTAATTATACATTATGATGGTTCCCTCCAAATAATGAATCAGTCAAATTTCTCAGATGTTTTTGAATATTTGATTATTTGTGTTCCTAAATCAATAATAATATATATTTACAATTTTATTTTATTTTTTTATATAAATTAATTTCTATTGGATTTTGAGTTCATTTGTCTCCTTTTAAATAAACTGACTGTTTTGATTAAAAATACAAAAAAAATTCACTCTATGAATCAGTCCACAGGATATAATGAGAGGGATTTTTTTGGAGAATTCATCTAAGAGTCAATATTATTTTTAATCTTATTTTCTCTCTTGGCAATCCCAAATTGTATAACAAAATCATTAAATCCCAAATTTATAGCATAACAACAACAACAAAAGAAAAACATAATTTCCTGTCATCAAGTGTACTCAACAATATTATGACATGGATTTGGATTCAGGATGTGGTAGTCCATCCCCACAATAGGCATTTAGATTAAACAAGCAGATTAAATATTAATACTTGGGATACCAGAGCAGATTTTTTGAGATTCTAACTTTAGTGATGGATAGAGAGACAGATAACCAATTGAATGATATGATGCAAATTTACTATGAGCTAAATTAATGCAGAGAAATGCAGCAAAACAAAAGGCTTCAAAGAAAGCATAGACCAAAAAAATAGTATGCTATAATACAGGCAACCATCATCAAATTTGATAATTCAAAAAGTTAGAATAACCATAATATCAAAGGCATATGATGTTTCACTAAGACTAGATCATTTCAAACACACAACTAGCTAAAATCAACACATTCATAAAATTTTCAACCACATCATGACAATGATTTGCTCAAATACAGATCAATCATGACCATCAACGAATCATTTGACAATGACAAGATACATTTCATATGTGATACAACAGCGACTACTGTGCCAAGAAAGTATAAAATAGGCATGGAACTGGAAATTTGGTAATTTGAACTTCCAAAGTCCAGAAGCATCAAGTATTAGTAAATCCAAAAAAAGAACCAGTTTGAAATATGAATGAAACAGAAGGAAGATGCAGTATGAAGAACTAACAAGACTTTATGATAGATAGTATATCACCTATATTATTATGGTAGATAAGAGTCCCAAGAAGCCATGACAATCGAAAATAACCTAACATTAAGACATACAAGTTTCCATCAATATTCCGCAAAGGGAGAAGAAATATAGACAAGTACAACCTCACATTTCAAGAAGAACTTAGCCATAGAAATGGATCTAATGACTACATCATACATATCCACAGGTCACAAGGCAAGAACAGAAGTATCCCTAAATTTGGACTACAACTGAACACAGAGAAATCTAGACATGCTTAAGTATATCCTGACTTTAAGTTGATATAAGCAAATGAATTGAATCTAATAAAAATGATGTATAAAAACAATTATAGTAGAAGTCAACTCGACCATAGTCCATAGCCATCAAATAGCTTAGGTGACTCAAGAAATGGACCTACTCCAGAATATTCCATCAAATAGCCATCAAAAACTGACCTCGGGATTTAGAGTAGTGACATCAAAATATTCCAGAATACATGAATATATATTACATGCTAATTGTTTAAACCTAAATAAATTTATACATGCATAAACATACACTTACTGATATTATCTCAAACGGATCAGTTTTTAGGTGAATATACTGTTTATGGTTATAGCTTCATGTTTTACATGAATATAAGCACTCATACAGACAAATATAGATGAATCTAGGCATACAATTGGTATTCCAAACCAGCATGGTTGAAGCATCTTGTCAATCACTTAATACCCAGACACAGTAACAGACCATGAAAACACTGGAAACAATAACACAGCATGGTATACAATGATGCTACATACATGACAAAACACTAAAAGGGTTGCATAAGGAATATGATATCTTAAAAGAATAGTCCTACCTATGCAACAAATCGTCAAATTGAAACAAAGAAATTCTGTAGTCACTGTCAAACAAATCAAAGTCCCATACAAGTGAAATGCAAGTGTCTTAAGAAGAATACTGTGCAACTTAAACACGTGTCTTCAAGGAAAGATATAACTCTTATTTAAATTATTCATACAAAACAACAATATGTATAAATCCTTCAAGACACTGAATGAACTACAATAAGGGAACCAAGATAATACACTTGAATATTCCAGAGCATCTATTTCTCCATCTTATCAATTACATCGAAAATATTTTTATATATCAGGATGAGAAGGGAGTAAATAGTGACCATGTCAGGATTAGAGAGACCAGAGCACGACCAATCACAGTGGATCAGGATGAGAAGGGAGTAAATAGTGACCCATGTCTCGTTAAGACAACTAACCAAAACCATCTTAATAGAAACTAGAACTAATGATCAAACATCCAGAGAATCATGATTCTTAGAAGCTTATGATTAATAATTCCATCTTCATCGATGACTATCCAAAGCTAAAATTGCTCAAAAATCAAAAAGGAAATGTAAGCTGTTAGAATAGTAAGAAATCATTCTAATGAATAAAAAATTTCACAGTTTCCATAATCTACAAGCTAAGCGGCACGCTGTTTGCTTTATCAGAATACCACAAGTACAATGGCGTACACAGGGCCATGAGCAAGTTTCAACATAGTTGAAAGAAACTAGACTTACAGATCAGCTTTACAACATAATTCATCGACAAAAGCATAGTTAAACAAACCAACTACTAAAATCTGCAATTGGCAAACCTGGAAATGACATATATTATGAAACGAGAGAATGCCACATTAAATTTATGAGACACATATTCCTAATGAATCAGCAAGCACATAATGATCCAATTAGAGTTACACAGAAACAGATCATTCAGCGTGCATAATTTATGGCACATTAAAACATGAGAACCATTAAGAAAATAAACATTACATCACGGCACTCAACCTCAGAGGAAAAGTAGAACTCGAGTCAAATTAGGACTCAACTTGAGTATTTTTAAGCACTTATTAACCATTTGATCTTAATAGTAACTAATATTAATAATAATTATATTATATAAAATTAGATCTGATCGGTCGGTCTGAGAAGAATAATCGGTAAGTCCGAAGCAGCTTTGGCTGATCAAACGGGAGTGAACCAAATCAGACCGTCTGGTTTTGTACGAACCGGAAGGACCAACGGGCCCAACAAAAGTGACTCCAATGGAAGACATTTGTATTTCTACCTTCGATTACTAATATTACGAACAGTAAATATGCACATACGACGGAGAATTAACAGCCATGTCTGCTTCTGATTTGGATCGTTGTCCGAAATAGCGATCCGCGTTGGAAGAAGGCGATGATTGGGAGGCCTTTCTCCACCGTGGTGGCCTGCCTGGGTCGATGTTCCTTTTATTGCTGGTCGCTGCTCGCTGCTGCCGTCATCTCATCTTTTTCATCAACCTTTTTTGCCTGCAAAAGATGGTGGCTTTTTATTTTTATTTTTATAGTTTTTCATGATAGATACTTTTTTTTATATTTCTCAAAAGATGTATCCTATTTACTATAATTCTTGAAATATTTTCTGCAAATGCAACTGAAACAGTACCTAATTATACATTATGATGGTTCCCTCCAAATAATGAATCAGTCAAATTTCTCAGATGTTTTTGAATATTTGATTATTTTTGTTCCTAAACCAATAATGCGAGTGCAATGGGCCTGCCTGACGACAAATTTTACTATTATTATTATTATTATTTAGTCGTTTGGATCATTTAAGATATTCTCTTTTGATAGTCTATCAGTCAAATTTTTCTTCTCATCAAAAATTTCTTTTTAGTTTATATCTTTACTGAGTTGAGAGATATTTTATCTGCGCTCATCTTACGTTATCTGATCCGATTTTTCGACATTGTCTAAGTTAATCATATCTTATCTTGGATTTTTTTTTTTAAATATTCTTTTATATAAATTAATTTCTATTGGATTTTGAGTTCATTTGTCTCCTTTTAAATAAACTGACTGTTTTGATTAAAAATACAAAAAAAATTCACTCTATGAATCAGTCCACAGGAACGAGTGCAAACGGACTCCACGACAAAATTTTACTATTATTATTATTATTTTATCGTTTGGATCATTTAAGTACCCAAAACGTTTAATTATCTGAGTCATACACTTGTTTCGAGAAGATAGTGTTGCTATACTCAATATAATGAGAGGGATTTTTTTGGAGAATTCATCTAACAGTCAGTCAATATTATTTTTAATCTTATTTTCTCTCTTGGCAATCCCAAATTGTATAACAAAATCATTAAATCCCAAATTGATTTAGAGTCTCGTTCTTACTGTTCATAATCCTTTAAAAAATTAATAAGATAATATTTTACTATTCGTATTCATTTTATTTTTATTTTTATTCTCATAATTTTTTTTTCCTTCTCCTTAGACCCCCACCTGTATATATTATTATTATAATCTCTATGCAATCTACCAAACAGTTTGCAAAAGTCTAAAACATGACATCTATTAGGTTAATATAACTGATTAAAAATGTGATCTTTTGAATTATTACATAATATACATAACCATAAAAATATTAAATTATTATAATAAACATCAAAAAGTTATTCCTCAACTCATCCTCTTCGATATTCGGTTCATCTTATTTTATTATTTAGTTTTTTTTTATCAATTTACTTCAAAAGAGGAAAGAAAATAAAGGTTGTAGGTAAAGGGCAAAAATATTTTATTAGAATCTAAGTTATAAATTGAGGGCATATATATCTATTTATAAAGGAATTACTTAAAAATATTCAAAGTTCTTAACGTAGGATTATAAATAATAAAAAATAATTATAAATAGTAATCTCCTTTGCCTTCCTAAATCTATTTACTTCTTTCTTTTTTGTTGCCTTTTCTAACTATGCTTAGGCAATATCTGAATTTTGATATCATTTCTTTATAAAGTGATACACTAATGAGCTACTCTTGATATAACCGATCATCAAGGTGTAAAGAGTTGATAACTGTTATTCAATAATAATCTCGAAATGACTTTTATTGAATGTAGCTTTGCTACAAATTATAAGAGAATTAGACTATATCTCGAAAGGACTCTTGTTTCGAGAAGATAGTGTTGCTATACTCATGGAATTAGACTACTGTCATCTCTTTCCTGTACACCAAATATCATTGCTAGGTCTCATTGAGCTTAGGACTCTCATAGACCACCGTATAACCCTCCTACCTAAGTACTATAATATCAAAGTCCAAAGCATCTATGTGGATTTTGAAATCTTTCTCATTGTCCGATAATTTAAGTACAAGTTATTCTAACACAATAGTCTTTAGGTATTAGAATATCGTTTCATATTTGTTTGACCATCGCTAAGGCTACTCCTTTAGTAACTTCGTTACTAGCGCTATGTACATCGAGTACCCATATATGAAGCATTGATAATAATTGATGAAACCAAAAAAAGATTTCAACTCTAATACTTTTTTTACTATTTGCCACTCTACCAGACACCTTTAATTTACCTATCCGAATGGATCCTCCATTGACTCGGTGCCCCAAGAATAAAATATTCTTTTGGGTAAAGTAACACTTCTCTTTTTTTATGAACAAAGTATTCTTGCTTAGAATTTTAAAAAAAATTTAAATGTGTTTGGTACACTCATTGAGCGTTTGACTATAAAGAATAATATCATCCAAGTAGATGACCACAAACTTGTCCCGATACTCTTTGAATAGTTTATTCATAAGAGCGTAGAAATGGTTAAAACATTAGTTAACCTGAAAGGCATCACCAAAAACTTGAACTTTCTATACTTGCTTATACAAGTAGTCTTCGCTTTGTCGCATTTAGCTATGCATACTTACCAGTACCCCGACCAAAGGTTGAGTTTGACAAAATATTTCACCTTACCCAATTGATTGAAAGTATGTGATGAGTGAGATGATATATTTATTCTTGACTATCATCTTATTTAGGGCTCGATAATCAATGTATAATCGAATGCTCTTATTTTATATATTTTTTAAGGATACTAGAGCTTCGAATGGTCTTTAGAACTATGGATGAAACCACCATTTAGTAGTTTATTTAGTTGCTTCCTGAGTTCTACTAACTCAAGAGGGGTCATGCAATATAATGGTTTTGCTAGAGGCTTCACTCCCAACTCTAGATTGATGTAATAATCCATGCCTTTAAATGGTTATAGAGTTTTTGACAACTCGGGTGGCATAATATATGCAAATTCTTTCAAAATGTCCGCCACTATAGTATGTTTATGATTGGGCTCCACAACGAGTGGCTTTAGCTTTACTACGCGGACGGACACGCAAGGGTGCCGCACGACTTAGGAAAAACTAGCTAAGTCCGTGACAGAATGATCTTTAGAACTATAGATGAGACCACCATTTAGCAGTTTATTTAGTTGCTTCCTTGCTTCCTGAGTTCTACTAACTCAAGAGGGGTCATGCAATATAATGGTTTTGCTAGAGGCTTCACTCCCAACTCTAGATTGATGCAATAATCCATGCCTTTGAATGGTGGTGAGTTTTTGGCAACTCGGGTGGCATAATATATACAAATTCTTTCAAAATGTCCACCACTATAGTATGTTTATGATTGGGCTCCACAACGAGTGGCTTTAGCTTTACTACAACCACAAAAGTTTATTTACCTTTTTGCACCTTCTTCTTCTTTAATTACAAAGCTGATATTTATTATAGGCCCTTGGTTTCTCTTCAAAAAACTAAAATCACGAAGGGGTCATCGCCTCCCATAAAACATGGAGAGTTTAGATATAGCATTGGCACTATCTTTTTCGCGTGCTTGAACTTCATTTCAATGATCACTTGAAAGTTATCCAATAGCACCACCATCATATTTGTACTTCCGCTCTATGTTTTGATTTTTATAGGGACCTTCTTTGCCAACCTAAAGATCTACTTAACCTTCAATTTCACAATCTTCATTTGATTTATGCTCTTCTCCATGTTTAGCCTAAGTCATCTTGCCTCTCAATCAGTAATAAAATTGTAAATAACATATGTGTCCATCGCATATGTTGTTTGGTCATTTGGCTTGATGCTCACATACATCAGTTCGTTGCTCTCTACTTTTTATTACTTTATCTTTATATTCTCTCCCACTTGACCTTGTAACACGTTTAATAAATACATTGAACTCATTTGGGGTTCTTTCAACTCCTCATCATCGTTGTTGGATTTCAAATTACTTGAACTAAGGGTGACGATCTTGCCCTTGTTCGATCGGGAGGGATGGATTAATGATGTCAATGCATTGAGTACTTCCTTTTGTGAGCACTCACCATTTTTGGTCCTCCACATAAGAAGCATTTGCTAGGTTTTGGGACCTTGCATTTTGAACTCAATCCTTCGTGAGAACTCTTTTTCTTTTATTCGATTGTAAACTCCTTCGCTTGAGAATACTTAAATAAATGATTTCTAGAAGATTATTTCTCCCTAAGTTCTTTGAGGAAATAAAGTTGGTAAGCTTTTTGCAACTGCAATTACCTCAATCAAATCAGTGACATTCCTTTAATGGAGTTTCTATTATGCCCATGGCTTCGGGCCATCGAAGAAGCTGAACAATTTATCATTTTCGGACATATCTTATATGTCTAACATCAATATTGAAAATTATTCTACATAGTCTCAAATGGAAGTGTCTTAGTGGAGTTGTCTCAGCTTCATTCTTTTGACAAACTTAGTATTCTTAGGTTGGAATTGAGTTTTGAACTTCTACTTCAAGTCTCTCATGTGTCTATACAACACTGACCTTATTGGATCTTTTTCCAACATATTCACTATCAAAGTTTTGCATCCTCATTTAAATATATGATTATTATTAAAATTTTAGTTTATTTATAATCAAGCTTTATAGCTCGAAAGTACTATTCCATATTGAACAAAAAATTCTCAAGCTCCTTTGTATCTCTAACACCCCTTAGTAATATGGCTTAGGTACCCTTAAGTTTTATGGTGGAGCTATATAGATGTTATTCCCTCTCACATTAAGAGCCCTCATGAGTAACATAATCCAAGACATTAGTTCTACCATGGCTTCATATTGGTGTTATATTAAGTTTTCAGTGTCTTTCGTTAATCGATCAACTTAGGACTCGACTTTGTCGATATGAGATTCTATATTCTTTTACGAGTTTTTTACTCCAAGAAGCTTTCGTTGACCTTAGTAGAGTTCTTCTAGACTTTCTTTGAGAACATCAAGATCAGTTTTCGTAGTTATAAGCCCCTCATTATAGCTTCTCTTTCTAGTTGGCGCTTTGTATTGCACTTCCTTTGCACGCGAAGAATAGCCAAATCTCGCTTGTCATTTTTGTTATTATGCTTCTCTTGAGTAGCTATGATAACTAAAGAGTGAGTTTGCACTTACAATTGCTTGGGGTAATACTTTGACTTACCCCATCTTGCTCGATTCACTATAGTGCTTAGTCAAGGTAAGATTGTAAACTTTTATTATTTGCTCAAATTGCTTATTTGCTTTGATACCAAAATGTTATGAACTTAACTAGAATTACCTAAGTTGTTAAGCATCTTTGCATTATCTATCCACAAAAGGTCAGCTTAGTTACAATCTTGTTCAGATCCCGAAGAACTTATAAAAGAACAAATTGATTAGTTTAGAAAATAAGTAACGGATAAGTTCAGATATATCGCAAAGATGATAACTTTATAAGCAATTCAACAAACATTTAGTGTACAAAAGAAAAAAGATAGGAAGGAGAAAATAAGGATTTTAAAAGATAAACAAATGGTTATAAGTTTACAAACGATTGCTTATCGAGTGTTTAAATATACAAATGATCGCATGCAAATCCTGGTATGCTTTACATGCGAATTTGTGAATCCAATCGACGCCCAATACTCGGGTGGTTCTAAGGTAGTAAAATGGTTGATGTTTCATACTATACTGTAGTCTATAAAATACAGGTCATGGCAAGTGAAAATTAGACAATTCTGTGATAGTTTTACCCATTCTAGTGAGCAATTGTTTTACAACCTTGTAAATTATTCTTGCTCATAAAACATGTTATAAAACATATGTATAAGCAAACAAAATGGACGAATGATCCATTGATGTGAGTGCATAATGACCATTCATGACAATATGATGCCCCTATTTTTTGTAATCTCATAGATATCTCTCGTTGGTCGTTGTCTCCTCTATGAGGCCTCACCGCCTTCCACTACATCAGTCACCATGCCCTCCCCATGCATCGTGATCATTACTTTTGCCCTTAGCTACTACTTCTACCGTACAAGACTTCTCCTCTCTCCTCACCCGCATAGCCTACGCCTCCTTCTCAAACTACTTTGCACCCCATAATTGAGTGACAATATGACAAAAATGAGTAGGTGAAAACAATGACGATTGAGGGGTGAGGGGCACAAAATGATCATAATACATGGAAAGGGATTGATGATCGATGTGATGAAAGACAACGAGACAAATAATAAGCAAAAAGGGATATTTAAGAGATTACAAAAAATATGAGGTACTATCTAGAAAAATAAAAATAGAGGCACCTTTTGGGGAAAAAAATAAAAAATATATTTTTTTTAAATAAAATCGTCCTCTAATTTTACAAGATTTTTTTTTTATCGAATTCGATTTATTAGTATTAATGTATATTCCAATAGATAGCTTATAAAACTTCACCCTAAATCAATAACTGTTATAATGATATCACTTGGAGTGATGAGGACGCATCGGCATCTGATACTTGGTCTATGGACGTCGGCTTCCATGGAGGAGAATCCATGTAACTGATAAGCTGGCAAGATATCCTATGCCCACCTTCAATGGTTCCAGGCTGGTAGCTTCTCCATCATCACCAAAGCTCCTGTCTTTCCGAAACCCCAATAATCCATCCTACACACAAGGGGGTTCTGCAGCTTCCATGAAAGAAACTTCAGGTAACATAGTTTTTTTCCTTTAAAGTACAGTATTGTGTGATGAAAGGAATCCAATCTGATCTCTGCAGAGTTTAGATTTAGGTTGCATGTCGACTTTAGATGGATGAGACTGATATTAGATGAAGTTAGGTCTAGAAAGTTAACAGGATAAGACCTGATAGTGGCATGTAGTTCTTCTAGTCCAATTAGTATATGCCTTCACCATAGAAGATGGCAATGGATTTGGTGATGCCTTCTCCAGGGAAGCCCTCAGGTCTAATGAAGCCTAAACATGAGTTTTAGAGAAATCCATATATGCATCTTAAGCATTCTGTTGATAAATGTCCTGCATTAGATTCAGAAAGCATAAACATATAATAACTTTAGCATTTAGGTTGATGGTTTCTGTAGCATCATTCTGAAAAACAGGTTGATCAGTAGGAAGATCGATTGTTTCATATCAACGACAAATTTCTTCAAAGATTATGATACAAAGCAGGAGGAATGATTCATATAGTAAGCAAATGCTAGATTTTTTGTTGCATATCACATATCAGCCTTGATGTAATTAAACTGATACTAGTAGTTATCTGGACATTTCATTAAGTAACTCAAGTACAGCAATGCTAAAGCTCAGCAAGCTGCAAGGAATTGTGTTTCTTCAGGACTGTTACGCTTATTCTCTGCACTGAAATCATTCTCTGACAAAGTGGGAGATGCCTTTGCCAAACTTAGTTCTTCAATTAAGCATAGAAAAGATCATCAGAATCTTAAGAGGAGATTGTTAGAGGCCATGAAACAGAGAGGCTATTCGAACCAAAATACCTTCAGATCAATCAATAGCATCATCATGTGGTTCCCGCATTTCAAAGAAGGGTTGCAAAATATCAAGAATATCTTTGAAAAATACGGTGAGTAGAAATTTCCTTGCTTGTTTGAATCGTAAAGAAATGCTGTCAAAAGATTTGGTCATCAATTTTAATTTTTGGTACAATGGCAATGGTTAGTTTCTCAATTTGATGCTGATTTAGTACGAGCCATAATTAAAAGAACAAAGTATGTTCTGGCACACATTCCAGATGAGGATTCAAATGGCACGATGGATCATGAAGAACTAAAGAAGTGCCTGAGAATGCTGCAAATCCAACTTTCGGAGAAGGATATCGATCATCTTTATCATTACTGTGACATGGATGAAAACAAAGGAATACAATACCATGAATTTATCGTTCTCCTTTGCTTTGCTTATCTTCTGGCAGGACCTGACTCTGCATCTAATAATGTAAGCGTAAATAAGTCAATTATTCAGTCTGATACACCTGATATTTAATTGGTGCCTTATAATGTTATCAGATGTCAAATTCTGCATCACGACATGTTGAAGCCACCTTTGATAAGCTTGCAGAAGCATTTGCATTTCTTGACAAAAATGGTGATGGAAAGCTGGATAAGAAGGACATCATTCTGGCACTAAACGAAACACCTTCAAAGGAGAAATCACCAACTCATATCACAAGCAGAAGATTCAGTAAATTCACGATTGAATTTTTTTTTTGTCAGTTTTATAGCAATTGTAATTTAACTACTCTTTTTTGTAAATTAATGCAGAAGAAATGGACAGAAACAAGGATGGAACAGTGACTTTCAAAGAGTTCCTTTTCTCCTTGATAAAATGGATTGGAATAGACACAGATCATGAGAAAGAACCTCTGAGAACCATTGAAGTTTGGTAACACAAGCTTTATGCTTGTGCTGCAGATGGTGAGTTTAATAATGAGATTCATGTTAATGTCTACTATTTCACTCACTAGACATTGAACTTCCTATTCATATTTGTTGCTTTGGTGTATAATATCTCATGATACTTACTTTTAAGAAATTAAGTTTTGGTGTAGTGTTTTTAATCTGATTTCTGAAGGAGTATTCTGTCCAAAAGTTGCAAGTTATATCTCCTTCGCAACTATAGATTGCGAATCTAAATCAATGTACACTTAGAGGTTCCCTAAGATGAAGTATGATTGAGAAGTGCTGAAAATTTTCTCAACAGTATGTTGATTTCACTTGTTTGCTGCTTGTTTCATTGTAAAACTTTGATTAGGATCATTTGACAAATTGTGGGTACTGCACTTGTACAAGGAAGACTAACATGGAACAATAAACCATGAAGAACCAAAGAAGTTCCTGTGTGATGTGCAACTTCACTGACAAAGTAGGAGACTGAAGAATACGAGAAGATTAGTCTACTGTTCTTCATTTTTCTTGGTTAATAACTATAGTGATTTATGACATGATCTTTTCCATCTTCCTTCTGGATTGGAACAAGGATGATCAAGGACCATCGCGATCATGAGATCAAGAACCAGTCAGATCAATTGCACTTACAGATGAAGTTTACTGATACAGGAATTATTTTCTGCCTTTGGAAATCCATAACTTTCGTGATTCACAAGATGCATAAAGCAAAGCTCCAAAAAGTTTTGGGTGAAGGCTTGGCATCAGATTCTGACCAAACTCCTTTAACTTTCTGGAATTCTTGCAGCAAACGATATGGACGATGGAGACATTTGGAAAGCTACAGAGCAACACATTGTTCTAATGACCTCATGAAGAATCTACAATGTAATGTAGAGACAATCGGCATTCTGTTCCTTCTGCAACATATGTATCTCTTGATCAGATCTCAGAAACAGGACTATGTTGCCGAAGAATGCCTATTTGCAGTGAGCAGATTCACAAGCAAAAAAGAGTGACAAGCAGTATTTACAAAGACAAAACAAAGATCTCACAGCACGGTTTTGAGTACACAAAAATGAGCTCTGTATCTGAGATCTTACTGTATGCCAAGAGCTTGTATTCTCCTGACCATTGACAGGGAAGAAGCGTTCTTCCCATCCCAGTCTTCTCCACCCTCCTTTCTATGGCTCGTCATTCTCAACAACTCATCATTGCCATCTAATATGCTCACGATCTGCTTCATGCTCGGCCTCGATTCCGGATTCGAGCGCGTGCACGCTATGCCAAGCTTCACCAGCCTCATTAGCTCCTCATGGTGGAACGCCCCGTCGAGGTTCCGATCTGCAAGCTCTGCCAATGGCCTCTGACTGGATTCGAAATTCCACACCTTCTTCACCAGAAGAACCTCCGGCCGCCGGAAGTCCACCGCCATCATCCCGCTCACGACCTCGAGCACGACCACGCCGAAGCTGTACACGTCCGCCATCGTCGTCGCCTCGCCTGTCCTGATGTACTCCGGCGACATGTACCCGAATATTCCACGAGCCGAAGAGCCGTGGCCGGAAGCAGGGGCGTGGTGGCCGTGGCCGTTCCTGGAGAGGAACTCCGCGAGGGCGAAGCTGCCAAGGCGGGGGTTCATGTCGTGGTCCAGAGAGATGGCGGAGGACGTGATGTTCCTGTGGATCACCTGCTCCTCCCACTCCTCGTGAAGGTAGAGAATCGCGGAGGCGAGACACTTGATGATGTTGTACCGGTGGTGCCATGCCAAGACCGAGCGCTTCCTGTGGAAGAGGTAGTGGCTGAGAAGGCTGGTGGTGGAGAAGTCGTAGACGACAAGCATCTCCCCCTTCTCGATGCACCACCCACGGAGCTGAACCAGGTGACGGTGGCGCAGACGGGCAAGGTTGTGGAGCTCGTCCGAGAACCGGGCGCGCAGCGCCGGGCACGTCCGCATCCCCAGCCGCTTCACCAGCACGTGGAAGCGGTTGTCCAGGTAGCCGTGGTAGCCGGTGCCGAAATCGAGCTCCGCCACCATCTGCGACTCCGAGAAGTTGTTGGTGAGGGCCACGATTTCCCGGTAGGTAATCTCGCGGGGCGTGTCGATGCTCGGGATCGGCTTCTGGGTACGACGGCTGTCGCTGCTGCCTCCGCTGGAGGCGCCGCCGTTGTCAGCGGTGAGGAACATGGTGGTGTTCGCGGCGGTGAGGTAGTTGGAGGTGGTGGCGGTGGTGGTAGTGGTGGCGGTGCTGGAGGAGGAGAAGGAGATGTACCGGGGATGCGACTGGAAGGAGGGGAGCGCCGGGAGCTTGGCGGAGGAGCTCTCCGACAGAGTCTCTATCACCCACTTCATGGTCGGCCGCGACTGCGGGTCGTAGAGGGAGCAGAGGAGGCCGAGGTGGATGAGCCGCCGCATCTCCGCCAGCGAATAAGAACCGTCCGGCAGCCTGTGGTCCCCGGCGTCCAGGAGCCGCCCCTCGTCGGACAGCCGCCGCAACCAGTCCAACATGAAGATTTGGTCATCCGGGAAGGTCAGATCCACCGCCCGCCGCCCGGTCGCCACCTCCAGCACCACAATTCCGAAGCTGAATACGTCCGACTTGGCCGTCGCCGCACCCCGCTTCTGGAAGCTCTCCGGCGGGAGGTACCCGATGGTGCCGCCGATCCGGCTCGTCTCCGTCAGCCGGAACTGGTAATTCTTGGCGGAGACCGACCGCATCGAGTTGTCGAACTCGTCGCCGTGCTCGATCCACCGGGCGAGGCCGAAGTCCCCCAGCCGGGCATTGAACTCCGAATCGAGCATCACGTTGCTGGTCTTGACATCGCGGTGGATGATCTGCGTGTCGAGTTGCTCGTGCAGGTAGAACAGCGCGGCGGCCAGACCAAACAGTATCTGCCTCCGCCGGGCCCAATCGAGCGGCGGGGCACTGCCGGTCGCCGGGAGGAAGAGGAGTCGGTCGAGGCTGCGATTGGGCATGTAGTCGTATACCAGCAGGAGCTGGTCGTCGTGAACGCACCATCCCCGGAGGCGAACGAGGTTGCGGTGGCGGAGCTGCGCGACGGCGACCAGCTCAGCCGCGAAGGCCTTCTCGAACCGGTCGCCGCGGCCGGATACGCACTTAACGGCCACGACGGTGCCGTCGCCGGGGAGCACCGCGCGGTAAACCCGCCCGAACCCACCGCTACCGAGGACCTCCTTGTCGCTGAAGCCATAGGTCCCGATGTAGAGCTCGGAGTAGCTAAATATACGGGGACTGCTGCCGCCGACCTTACTCTTAGTAGGCGTCACGTGCGCGCCGGCGATGTCGACGAAGTGGGACGAGTCGCGAGGGTCGGCATCGTCGGGGACGCACCGGCACCATCTCCGGCCGCAGAGCCAGCGGAGGACGCCCCGGGCGCGGGTGGAGATGTCGCGCCCGGTCCTACCCCTCGGTGGCTTCTCTGCAGCAGATGGTTCGATGGGGTGGAATTCGGCGTCGGAGTCGGCGTGGGCAGGGAAGACGAAGCAGAGGCGATCTACGAGCGGCATGTTGCATGCAACAGCTCATGTATGCATGCCTTTCTTCCCAACAATTACAAGGGAGAGAAGGTGAGAAAGAGCATATAAGAGGAGGGTTGGGGGGGAAGAAGGTGAAGAGGTTGGGGAGGAGTTGAAACGTCGAGACGGAGGGAGGAAGGAGCGTTTGGTATTCCTTCCGCCGCTGCAATCCCATTTAGATCGAGTGATTGACTTTGGAGGCCACAGTGGGCCAAAGGCTGAGATCACGTAAGGCATCAACCAGCCACAATAGAGGAACAACAGTGCATTTAATAGTAAAAAGCTTAGAAGCTTCTTCTCCAACTTGCCAAAAAATCTATTTCTTCTTCCTACATTTGCAGTGTCTCTTTCTCTTCTTTTACTGGTCACTGGTCACAACTCCTCAATAAATTTTTTCCTTGGTCTTACTTAGGAAAAATGCATGACCATTGTCTCTTTCTTTTTTATTTTCCTTTACTAATCTTGTAGGATTTTGCATCACAATTAAGGAATATGCTTCTAGATACAAATTCTTAGAAAATGGACTTCATTAATACTTTGTCTCACAGAATAGATTATTAGGAAGTATTAATGCGTTCTTTATGAGTCATTTTGATATTATATATTTGCACAAAGGACACAAAGATACATAGGACAACTTTGGTAGTCCTCCTTTGTCCCCTTGACTAAGCTACACCCACAAAGTTCATGGGAGGTTTGCTCCATCAATCTGAAATCTTAATGTATGTCATAATTAGGGGGGACTTCAAATTAATGGACCCTCTAGATCTTGATTTTGTATTCCCACATGAAAGAGTGTGAACAATAAAGTCAGGAAACTTAGAGGACAAATGAAAACATGGATGCATTGAGACTCGTTCTTATTTGACCTTATTATGTTAATTCACATTAATATTTCCTATGATTTATATATATATATATATATTTTTCCTATGATTCACATCAAAAGACAACGTTAGAAAAGTTAAAGAGGTCTCTCAGATGTCCAGCCATGAGATTAATTGGACGGTGGCAGCATTTGAGATGTTAATACTTTGATCAACGTTAATTGTGTTTCACGGAGTCGCATTGGAAATGTCAAGTGGATTTTAAATTGGTCAATGTCAAATCCATTTCGAAGCTAATTAGGATCGATGGTTGATGTCATTTTTGCCTTATCAATAATTATATATTATTTTATATAATTAATTATTTTTAGTATCTCGATTTTTATATTTTTAAAAATCATATTGAGATTCTTATACTTATCAATGTGAAATATTTAATTTTATTTTTCTTCACGTAATCGATTTTGTTAACGAAAATATTATAAGATTTACCTTGGTTTTACTTTGGTTTACTCAAAAAATATTTATATAAATATTAAATGTTTCACTTTTATAAATATAATTTTTGAACATTTTAAGATATTAAATATAATTAATTATAAAAAATAATATGTAATTAACTCATCAATATGATAATAAATTAACCGGTACTATAAGATAACACCAAGATTAAACATCTCGAACTTTTCTTAGTATATTTTATGCATAAAATTTTAATTTATTTGGTAGTATGATCTATTTATCAAAGATTAAAGATTCATATCCTCTTTTAACTTAAATGAATAGAGGAAATCGTCAAAAAAAAAAATAAAAGAAAAACCATCGTCGTCTTCTTTGGTCTGCATAATCTAAGAGCATTGGAGGCTTGTCGGTTCCATCCCTTCCATCTCGATCGAGCAATTACGTCTGGTCCCTTCCCCCACCAGGATATGTATCTCCTGATAGAGAGCACCGAGTCACGCTCGGAGATTTAAGGTCATCTTCCTCGGTGACTTCTAATTGACTTACTCAGCCATGTCCTTACCAGTTATAATGACACTGATTCAAGTAGTTGCCCTCTCCGAGTCCACTCTAATCCAAACAACACATCACAAGTCTGATGGAGGTAACAGGGACAAGCAACGCCGGCTTACCCCCGTGTAAGGGTCTAGCTGTAACCACACTGACGGTGGCTTCTCCGGTGAGGCTGTGACAGCATCCGAGCTGCTTCTGTGTGTCCGCCAGCTGTTTGTCATTTTGTCACCCGCTCCCGGCAGGTTTATTTATGGCAGCAGCTGGCTTTCACCACCGGACAAAGGGAAAGGATTTGGTTGGTTGATCCTCGACGATATGGGAGGAGGGTTGTCTTGTTCGGATGGCTCGGAAATCAACGAGAGAAAGGCCTGCAGAATGCGACGCAATCTTCTCCGCGATTAATGAGGGCGGATGATGATGACACCGCCCCCCGCCAAGTGTTCGACGAAATTAATGGACCCGACTCGTGTCGTTTGCCTGCCGGCGAGCGAAGGAAGGTGCGGATGATGCCTTGTGTGTGTGCTGTGTCTCACTATTGTTAGGGGACCCACGCAAAAAAACATGATGGTGGAATTGTCGAGACATCCACAAAGTGGATTCACCTAATTATGAATTGATTGGATAAATGTGAGCTAATTACATATTATATATATTTTTTAATTAATTATTTTAATAATTTTATTTTATATTTTAAAAATTAAAATATTTAATTTTATTTCTCCTCGTCACCAATTCTATTTACGAAAATATCATATACACTCAATAGTAAATCGAAGCGAGATAGAATTAATACGTGCTTGATGATAAATCCTATGATATTTTTATTAACAAAGTCAATAAATAAGATGAGAAAAAAGGAGATTAAATATTTTTTTATAAGTATATAGATCTCATTATAATTTTTAAAGATATAAAAATTAAAATATTAAAAATAACCAATTACATGAGTTAGTTAATATGTACTTCAATTCTAGCATGAAAGAAAGAAATTCCTATTCTGAGTTGGGAACTTCTCAATTCAACCTTTTATATTTTTAATTTTATTTTTTCTCATATCATCATCGATTCTACCTATGAAAATATCATACATACTCAATATTAAATTAAGTAGAATTAATACGTGTTCAATCATAAATCTTATAATATTTTTATCAACAGAACCGATGGTACGAGAAAAAAAAATTAAATATTTTTTTATAAATATATGAATCTCATTATAATTTTTGAAGATATAAAAATTAAAATATTAAAGATAACCAATTATATAAGCTAATAT
>LVTN01000134.1:335255-366153 GCA_001649415.1 Musa itinerans
ATAATATATATATATATATATATATATATATATATATATATATATATTCTTGGAATGAAGAATTGACTATCTTATTAGCTCGACATATGAATGCATGTGGATTCTTATTTGACTTCCATTCTTAGGCCATCTCAGAATTCGTAGTTGAACCCGCAAATATAAAGGTGTTCTTTACACGTATCTTAGATAAGTATACTCTCTAGAAGGGCATATTATTTTTCCTGCATATACTCATCCAAAATTCTAATAATTGACTACGATTGATGTCCCTCGTTGGACTTTTCATCTAGTCGATGTATTCATTATTCATGTTCGTTTTCTAGAAACTTAATTTTATATCAATATTTTAATTATATTCGGAACTCTTGTTTCTTATTCTTATATGTTCTCAAATTATTTTTTATCCTTCGAGAATGAAAATAAGGATTCTATGTAAACAGTTTGTAATTTATAATATCTTTTTCTTTCATAATTTTTTTCTGTTATTTTCGTATATTAACTTTAGGAAGGAATTTTAGGAGATAAATTATATATTATCTTTTGTGGTTAGTGACATTTAGCATTTCGATTTCTATACTTTAAAATGTTATATTATCAATCCTATAGTTACAAAAGTGAAATATTTAGATCTATTTACCTTAATATTATTAGTTTTATTAATAAAAATATAAAAAGATAATTTAATATTTTAATCGATGGTGGCGGACGACATCGATAATGGTGAATAAGGACACCAATAGAGACTACGGGTGGCTATTATGGATGAAAAGAGCGACGATGAGATGTGGGAGCCATTCAGTATCGGCATTAGTGGCTCTTTCGTCACTTAGCAATTATGTTGATGTTGATGCAGATTTAGAGCGACTAAAGGGTCGCTCGACAATCACATCAACATCGACGCAGATACAAAACAGTTGTCACCTCTCATCATCGTTCTTCTCATCTACAATAGACACTCATAACTTATAGCGATACCGTCATTCGTCATTATGAACTTAAATATTAAAATTATCTTTTTATCTTTTATTTTTATTAATAAAATTAGTAATCTTGGAATAAATAGATTTAGATATTTTACTTTTATAATTATAAATATCTTAATATAATTTTTTTAAAGTGTAAAGATCATGATACTAAAAATAACTACTTAGATAATCTATAATTAATCTAAATTTTAGACATTAAAAATATCTTTCTTATTTCTTATTGGATACTTCTCTATGAAACAAAATGGTTCTCTTATCGATGCAATTTTTTTATATCTCATAACTTTATCGTTAAATTGCTTAGCTCTACTCAATCTTCGACATAATACATTGTTTCAATGAAATGTGCCCCTTCCTTCCTTGTATTTTTCTGACATTGTAGATGATATCTTGACCTCATACACTATATTTTATTTTGAGTCGACATAATTATGACTTCAAGTGCGTTGAAATGCTTGTTTGTCTCTTCTTTCATGTGCTAACTTTGAGATCACCCATCGCACTACCAACCACACTAGACTTTAGCTAATGGCCATCAGCTAAAGCATACCCACAGGAGACTAACTTTAGAAAGGGGCAAATAATGCAGCTAATGGAGGAGTAGCCATCAAACATGTCCGAGGAGGTTGCTCTCTTATCACTTTCATCACCAAAACACAATTGCCATAAACAATAATTACTTCTCTAAATTTTGAACATACATACTAAGGTCCAATATTTTTTTTTATAACTCGAATCCTGATTATTTTATTTTATTTATAAAAAAAATTATATGGCATTAAGACTCAGTACATATTGATTTGTATTAATTTTGATTATTCACCTAGTAAATAGAACGGATATAATCATAATGTAGGAAGCATATATGATTTAGTGCCCTAATAGCCGAGGAAGAAGATAACTTCAACACACCATAGAGTTAACTATATAAAAATCATAACAAATCGAGTTTTATATAAGTTTTTATCTATTTCTATGACTTTATATTTCATAAGTAAAAAAATAAATTTATGATATAATGTTGATGTCATTCGATGGTGTTGCATGATGATCTCATGCAAGAAAGATATATGAATTATTTACCCACTAAATAATTAGACTATTAGTTGGAACTTCAAATAATGTTAATATATCTGAAAACTTATTGTGGTTACAAGAATATTAGGTATATTTAGATATTTAATAAATTTAAATTGATTTTTTTGAATAAATGTCATGTGGTTACAAGAATATTAGGTATATTTAGATATTTAATAAATTCAACTTGATTTTTTTTAATAAATGTTAATGGAGGGATATATATACATATTCACAAAAGCTTTTAATTATCGGAGGTGTATAAATAAGGTGTGCGAAAATCTAAGTATATACATTTAATCTCTTGAAATAAAAGAAAATGAAAGGTTATTCATAGCTTGTCATTAATAATCCTATGCATGCATTTTATATTTTTATTACTGAAAATAATATATATATATATATATATCATAAAAATGTAAGGATTGATGATCTTATTCTTTTATAAATTTATATAAAGATAAGATTGCGTACATTAACCCTCTTCCAATATCTTACATCGGTAAAAGCCTTATGCATTATTATTATTATTATTTGCCTTCAGAATGTATATTAAATATAAAAAAGTTTTCTTTTTTTTCTATATCTGAATAAAATTATATACTATTATATACTATTTGTAATTTTGCATGGCAGATAATATTTGTAAAGTAAATATGTCATCAAGATCTATTTTTCTTTTGATGATAACACATGAGATCAAAGATGGTGTCACATTGACATGCATTGAATACAATTCTTTTTGGTTCATGATTTGGGCCCAATAATTTATTTGGACTCAAACTCATGGAGCAGTTGAGAGAGCTGACAAGACTTAGCTCTCCGGCGGCTGGTAGGTCACCGCCCAAATGCCTAAACCACACCGGAGGTCAACCACCTTTTGCGAGCAATGCCAATGCCATCGTGAAGCAGAAGACATGCATAAACCTGCATGATGAGAGAGACATGCAGTGGGGGAAGGTCGCAGGTGCACCTACCAACAGTGGGTTAGGGATTTAATGATCTATTTGCATGTCAATTTAATATGATGATTAAGAGGTGACCCAAATCCAGCTGACATTTCTATATATACTGTATGCACACTGATATTAGTCTTCCAATTGTTGATAATTATTTTGGCAATTTTCCATTGATTTTATATAGTAGCTTCCAATTTTGTTATCGGGCTTCATCTGTAAAGTCTCATGGGTGGATCGAGGCCCAAAATGTTGGGCTCATAATGGGCCTTCCAAATCCAAATGATCTTATTATTAACATATCCTAATATATTGGATGGTATCTGACAAGATTTCATTGCCGCACATGGCATCGGAGAAGTATCTCATGATTCCTATCAACTGCACGCAAGCATGCACGAGAGTAGCTCTCCATGCACGCAGGGACCCGAACCCCCCATCTTTGCTTTCTTGAAGACAAAGCATGCAGGTGGTGATGGCTGAATGGGAAAGCACCAGGAGGTGGTGGTGGATCCAAAGGCTGGAGGAAATGGAATGTCAAAGCCCTAATGATTCCCGATCATGATGAGCCGGAGCAGGCTCTCGATCCTCCCTGTTGTTGCGAGTGCTGCAGTCTAATCATCCGTGTCCGCTCCACCTTCCTCTCGTCGTCACCGTGAGGAGCGGCAGCGGAAAGGGGAGAGCAGTGTTTGCTGCGACATGATGCACTGCGTGACCCACCACCACCACCACCACCGATCCCTTTCACGTCAGCTGTCGGAAGGCAGTGTTTGCTGCGACATGATGCATTGCGTGACCCACCACCACCACCACCACTACCACCGATCCCTTTCACGTCAGCTGTCGGAAGAAGCGGCAAGTCGTCGCCTTTTCCCTCCTCTTTCTCCTGCTCGACCCGCCCTTGCATCTGCTGCTCCGAAGCTTCCTCTGCCGAGACGATGAGTCGCGTCCAGCACCAGCAACTCCTCCACGTTTGCTCCTCCCCGCAGCAGCAACGATGCGATGACTGGTGAGCTCAACCCGATTTAACTGCCCTCGTGCAAATGGTGTTTGAATCAGTAATCATCTGGAATTCTGGTGTAGGATTTTTCTGGATGTTCCTAGTGATATCACCATTGATGTAAATGGGGTGAGATTTGCTCTGCATAAGGTAATACTCTATGGATCTTCTTTCTCATCAGAGATGAAGAGTTTTCCTAACAGTTCAGAGTTGATGAACTGCAGTTTCCACTGGTCACCAGAAGTGGTCGAATTAGGAAGCTGATCTCAGAGCACAGGGACGCTGCTGATACTGCAAAGATCGACCTGCTTAACTTACCTGGGGGCCCTGAGACGTTTCAGCTGGCCGCCAAATTCTGCTACGGCATCAACTTCGAGATCACCACCGCGAATGTTGGTCAACTTTGCTGCGCGTCCGATTACCTTGAGATGACAGAGGAGTATGCAGACGGGAACCTGTCGTCCCGTTCCGAAGCTTACCTTGATGACGTCGTTTGCAGAAGCCTGGAGATGTGTGTCCAGGTGCTGCAACAGTGTGAAGGCCTCCTTCCCCTGGCAGACGAGCTCAAGATCGTCAGCAGGTGCACCGACGCCATCGCCTCCAAGGCATGCGCGGAGCAGATCGCCTCGAGCTTTTCGCGCTTGGAGTACAGCTCCGGAAGGCTGCACATGAACAAGCAGGTCAAGTGCGGCGAGGACTGGTGGATCGAAGACCTCTCGGTGCTTCGGATTGACTTGTATCAGAGAGTCATCGAGGCCATGAAGTGCCGAGGAGTTCGTCCGGAGAGCATCGGAGCCTCGCTCGTGGACTGCGCCGAGAAGCTACTCAAGAGGAAGCCCATCTTAGGGGCCAGAGCTGGTGCTTCAGCCGAGGCCATCGAACGCGAGGAGAAGACGGTGATCGAGACGATCGCCAGCCTACTGCCGGGAGAGAAGCACACTGTGCCCATGAGCTTCCTCTTCGGCCTGTTGCGCTCGGCGGTGATTCTCGACTGTCCCATGACCTGCAGGCTCAATCTGGAGAGGAGGATCGGGTCGCAGCTGGAGATGGCTACTCTCGACGATCTCCTGATACCTTCTTCCCAACATGCAGGGGAAACAATGTTCGATGTCGACGCAGTTCACAGGATCCTCGTGGTCTTCTCTCAGCAGGACGACAGCGACAACGATGGCTTGGGCTACGAAGCCGACGGTCCTCGCCCTCTCTCCCAAACTGCGCTGGACAAGGTGGGAAGACTAGTGGACAACTACCTCGCGGAGATTGCTCCGGATGCTAACCTCAAGCTTGCCAAGTTCGTCGTCATCGCCGACGCCTTACCAGGGTATGCTCGCACCACAGACGATGGCCTGTATCGCGCCATTGATATCTACCTCAAGGTGTTTGTTCCCTGCTCCTTTGTTCTCGGACTGCATCTTGGGTCTGCTTCTCATTTCCGTTGGATCTTTCAGGCTCATCAGGGGCTACCAGACGTGGAGAGGAAGAGGCTCTGCAAGCTGATCGACTTCCACAAGCTCTCAGAAGAAGCCAGCGCTCACGCGGCACAGAACGAGAGGCTCCCGCTGCAGGCAATTGTGCAGGTGCTTTACATCGAGCAGCTAAGGCTCAGAAACGCATTGTGCTGCTCCTACTCAGAGGAGGACCAGAAAACAGCTCCCCAGTCGCGATGCACCAGCAATGGCGTGTTCAGTGCAGGGCTGTCTCCTCGGGACAACTACGCGTCGCTAAGGAGGGAGAACAGGGAGCTGAAGTTTGAACTGGCCAGGATGAGGCTTCGGCTGAGCGACCTCGAGAAAGGCCATGCCTGCATCAAGCAAGATATGGAGACGTCCAACTCGCGAAAGTTCATACTCTCCGTCTCCAAGAGGATCCGAAAGCTCAAACTCATTTAGCGGCGCTGCTTCTGATTTGCCTTCCCAGAGCTCACTGGGAGCAGAATCCAGAGTCAGTAGCAAGCCTTGAATCACACCTCGCCATTGATGCACTATCTCAAAGTTTGCCTCTGAGAGATGATGATGTTAGCACTGTAAGTAGTAGTGTATTGTATTGTGAGTTCACAAGCTCTGCCAATCCTGGTTGGTTCATTTGTTCTCTTTGTTGTCAATTGCTTGATGTTGCATGATACATTGGTCCAATGATGTAAAGCAAGAAAGTCTTCCATCACCACAAACAATGAAACACCTGAAGAAGGCACCAAGATGATCCAAACCATCAGTCTCACACCAACAACATTGGCTCAACAAATTATATATGCAAGTCCAAAACCAGACTAAACTGTTGTCAGAGCAACCAAATTGAGATGTAACCGCTTCTTTGTTCTCTTCTCTCTCTCAACTTGCTTCAATTTGTTTGATGCTCTTCATCATTGTAGGGGAGGATAAATACCAAGTCAAATAGAGGATGATGGGGTCTATCAGGATAAAATTCTTCCAGGGATGCATAGGCACATAACTGAGTGGGATCATTCAAATTTATATATATAACATTTGGATGACTACATTTCAATCAAGTTCTATCAAACTAGCTGGAGCACAACAGTTTGTCAAGTAAAATGTCCAATTACCAAGTGAGTATATAACATGCAGAAGAAAAGATGGCCAACAGAAAATATGAAAGCATCTTTATGTACAGCTGATAAAGCAAAATAGAAGTCACAACATACTTAGCCACAAACATATCATAGTCTAGAGTTTGCAGATAAGTAGCATATGGCAAAGAGGTCACAAGTATTTCATGTGTTCAAGATACTAAACAAGTCCACTAGATATCACAAATGAGGTGTACCACTGCGCCCCTATGCGTCGATCAATGCATCGGCTATACCGTGCACAAGTCAAATTGGTTACTGATCTTTAATGGCAGTGACTGTAGAGACCATGGAATCGACACCGCATACATTGCGACCCCTGCAGATCTTATAGTAACCCTTCTCTCCCCAGTTTTCGCCCCATGAGTTCTTTATGATCCAAAAGGGTTTTTCCTTGAGGCGAATTGGAGAATAACCAGCAGAACCATAACCAACCAGAAGCACTCCATGATCCAAATGCCTTCCACAGATATAAGGACATGAAACTCCTCCAATATATGTTTGCATGTACACTGCATTTATACCAACTGCAAAAAGGATGACAGATATATGAATAACCAATCTCATTATCATATGAAACATTGAACACACTTCTATGAGAAAAAAATGTCAAAATGTCGCAGTGTTTCTTGATACCTAGATTCGAAATCTACCCTATATATTAGTATGTTTGTTTTTTTCATTGTGAGCATTCGGGCACCGATTGTTTTAGCATATACATTTAAAATGTAATGGCCCCTAATAAGATATCAAGTCACCAACAAAAACCAAATACAAGAATGAAGATGGTGGGTTTTTCTAATTTATGGGTGCCTACTTTTCGCATATTTAAAAATTTATTAGCGCAGGTATTTTCCAAAATTAAACCAAATTATAACACGAAACCTCTGTATAAGATCACCTACTTGCAAGGGGGCCATGTTTCACAAGATTAGCAGCAATTTGATCTTCATTAATGGAGACAACACTGAAGTTTTGAACTGAAGCAGCAATTTTGGACTTATCAAACTTGCAAGTGCTCTGTTGGGACCCAGTATAAGGATAATCTTCCTCGCGCACAAGCCCACCAGATTTGAGTAAATACTGGAATGCGGTTGTCATCAGACCACCATTGCATCCCTGGTCGCATGCATCAGGTTCGTCTGAGTCACACTGCAAAATAGTGAAAAAAAAGCATTGGATAAAACTTCAGCATCACAGAGCAAAGCTATCACATTAAAAATTTAGAAAATAGTATTCTTGGCAAGAAGTTGCCACCAAAGCCAGCTAGAGGATAAGGTACATATACTTAAAAAGGCAAGAAGCAGCAGGAGTTTAAAGAAGAAAAGACTGTGGCACCAGTAAGCTTCTTTGAAGAATGGGCACTCAGCATGATAAGTAAAAAGCTAGAAGATTCAGCAGTAATGAAGCCCGCTTATAGCATTAGGCTCTAAATCTTATACTTAAAAAGTAAAGACTTATAGCATTAGGCTAGAGGATAAGGTACATACACTTAAAAAGGCAAGAAGCAGCAGGAGTTTAAAGAAGTAAAGACTGTGGCACCAGTAAGCTTCTTTGAAGAATGGGCACTCAGCATGATAAGTGAAAAGCTAGAAGATTCAGCAGTAATGAAGCCCCCTTATAGCATTAGGCTCTAAATCTTATAAAGACATTAGTTCCACGGAGGGAAGAGCAACCCGATCAGAGAGAAACTCCATCATACATGATCGGAAACACGGAGAAAAACAACGATAATGAATTGGAAAAACTCTTATTACTTATCACGAAAAGAGAAGAAAATCTTAATTGACTATATGCATTAATTAATAGCACAAGAAGAACAAAAGGGGCCATTTTTCTATCTCATCATCTACATCAATAATTCGTGATAGATAGACAGAATTATCATCACACTTCACAGTATTAAATATCATTACCCTAACAAGTTTGAGATGAAGGTGCACTATATTGTGAAAATATTAATCAAATATCCAGCATCATATTTAATTATTTTTGTTAATGATAAAGTCTGAAGGACACAATCAAATGCAAGAAAGAAGAATATAATAAAAACAATTACATTCTGGAAGTATGCTATTCTATTATACTAGATGGGTCCTTAACAGTTATTACAAGCAAACAAGTTTCCATTACTCTAATGAAGAAGACACCCATTATTGATGTTTCCCACTTAAGACCCTTCTTCAGTTTTTCTCGCAATAAGGCATCTCCTTAAAACACCTTTTGTCTTCTACTACACACCTTGTATAAAATCAACAATAGGTGTCTAACACAAAGCAATAGGGGTCCGTTAGAGGGGATGGACTTTAAGTAGGGAAAAAAAACAAAGAAAGGTCATAAGCAGGATTTTGCATA
Source organism: Musa itinerans (assembly GCA_001649415.1). Taxonomy (NCBI): domain Eukaryota; kingdom Viridiplantae; phylum Streptophyta; class Magnoliopsida; order Zingiberales; family Musaceae; genus Musa; species Musa itinerans. The sequence continues at coordinate 344,214 of LVTN01000134.1, forward strand.
AAACAGTAATCTTCCTTAGGAAATCAACCAAACATATAATTGACATTGAACAATTTCTTCTGGAAAGAATAGTGCTGCGGCAAGCAATCTCTCCTTGCAATTGATCCAGATAAAGTAAATGGTATGAACAGTGTAAACTCAATTAAACTTTTCAGAGAATACTTAGATCCAACTGAGGTTGTCCCATTGAAGTCAAATGGGGAAAGAAAAAAAAAAAGCAAAAACAGTTCCTGCAAATTACAGGACTTCTAAGCTCATAGTGTACCACCCAATCATCAGAAACTACAACTACGAATTGAAGGATCTAATCTGAGTTACATCAGCAATTAATCTAATTTGACTCCAAGCATTAGACTAAATGCAAAAGGTTGGAAGGGAAGAGTCTAAGAGCTGAAGGAAATTAATGAGATTAGGCCACCCACTTTGATTGAGGTCATTTCTTTTTAATTAATCTCATGTAGATCATCAAAATCCACTTCTTAAAATGATTTGACAACAGTCACTTCTCAGCAACACTCTTCAAACACTTTCATCTACAAATAGCATCCTTTGCCTAAAAGCAGGACTCTCAATTACTTAGGCTATATCCTAAACATCTGCTAACAGAAATAAGATCTTACATCAACAACGAGAAAGCAAATCGAAAACTTATTTTTCTAAAAGGTGCCCTTTTTAGCAGGCTCGATTAGGGTAGACGGAAAAAGAGGGGATAAAACACAAACCATATGGTCGCAATCAACAAGCTGCTGCTCACTGAGGCTTTCCAGCTTTCCAGTGGCCAGGAAGTTTGCCCCTTCCAAGGCCGCCGCAGCGCTGAAGGACCAGCACGATCCACAGGAACCCTAAAACAAAGACAAAATAAGAAGATGGATCGATTAGATCAAGAAATATCCATAAGAAGTTAGAAAAAGGACCGGCCTGTAGATAGAGAACCTGATTCTTGACGCCGGTGACGGCGCCGTAGTCCCTCCAGTCGAAGTCGGTGGGGAGGTCGTTGGTGGGGAGGATGGGCGCCTGATGGGAGGACGTCGGGGTCTGGCGGCGCAGGCCGAGGTAGGCGCGGCGGAACTCGGCGGGGGTGAGGTCGGAGAACTTCGTGATCCCGTGGACGGCGGTGGGGTCCAGGCGCTGGTGCCGCGCCGCCCGCCGGAGGTTCGCCTTGAACACCTTGAGCCGGTGTGCGCGCTCCTCCTCGTCGGCGTAGGTCTTCCCGAACCGGCTCATGAAGCTGGCGAAGTGCGCCTCCGCGTTAAGCGTCAGCCCGTCCTTCTCCAGGTCCACCACCTGAAGGATCAGCGGATCTTCATCGGGTTCAGCACCCCCGCCGAAGGAGGAGGCGATCACCACCGAGCACAGGAGGAGCGAGAGGAGGAGAGGGCGGCAGCGTAGATGATCCATCGACGGAGGGCTTCGCGTCTCCACCACCTACAATTCTCCGCCAAGACGGTCGCCTCCCCACGATCATTTATGTCCGGTTGCGTGAGTTGATTGATCAGCTACGGTCCAGTAGGCGGACGCCACGTATACCGTCGGTAGAATATATTTGGTTTCGTTAATTCATTGTCCTACTTGGTTTTATATTTTGGCTTATCCCAATTTGTTAGGAGTCAATCCTGTGCGTGATGCGATGAGAAGCAGTTGCCTACGGAACATCCAATTATTGGCTCTCCACACGGAGATACAATCTTCTTCAGTTTATTTTTGTCCTGCACCAACGCATCGTATACAAATAGAGATATTTTAGGTATATTAAATATTTTTTAATTTTTTTATTCTAAATAAATATATTATGCATAAAAGAAATTTGAGAATGCTTTGAATATATTTTTTTGTCCTGAACGAATGAATCACGTCAAAAAAAAAGATTATGAATATATTATGTGTTTTAAATTTTTTTTTTCATCCACAATGAATGTGTTATATGTAAAAGGAAACTTGGAATGCATCGAATATTTTATATATTTTTTAGACAAATAGATCATAAATAAATGATATATTTTTTATCATGTTAAGGGTATCAAATGTTTTTTTTATCTTAGATGAATACATCATATACAAAACAAAATGTTTTGGGGGTATGAGTGTATCGTGCACTTATGCAAATGCATTGCATGTAAAAGGACACCCTCATATGTCAAATGTTTTGAATGTTTTTTATTTTTGATGAATATATTTCATGCAAATAAAATGCTATGAGGCATAAATAGATCATTTGTAAATTGTGTTGTTCATAATTTTATTATTTTATTATTATTTTTATTTTTGTTGTTCATGTTGACACAATTAAAAGCTTGGGAAAGTAATAATGAGGCTATATATATATATATATATAGTGGTTCTTTAAATAAAAAGGTCTTGGGTTCGACTCAAGCCAAGGTGTGATTTGACTCAAGCTAGTTTAATCGAGCATAGAGCTTTGTATCGAGCTTAGGCCATAGCTAGGCTCAAACGCGATAAGCTCCAATTCGTTTGGTCAATTAGATTTGGGCTTGAATACGATAAGTTCACCTAGTCAGGCATGGATTAACTAGCCTTTCGTAATTAGTCAAATAATTTCACGTAGCTAATAGTTTAACATTTTTTTAATCTTTTTTAAGTAAATTGCACTAGTCAAAGTGTGCTTGGCTAATTTGAGATCTCCCTAATTTTTCTTTTTGTCATGTATCAAGGTGAAGCATTTCTACCTAATCATGTGAAGTTGAGATTTTTCTACTCAATCCGATGAGGGTTGGTGTTGCTACTCAAGTAAAAGGAGATCTTCTACCTCAAAATGTATGAGGTAGATAGAAGATCTTCTGCATAAGATGATCTTTGAAGAGGACTTCAAATTGTGATAAAGTAAATGGCCAATTTGACTAGACAGGACAGATTTAGATGATCTGCTTGGGGAAGTGATACTAGGAGCAATAGAGAAAAAATTAAGATATCAATTGATGAATGTGATATTCTTGAAGACAACTAACTTTGGCCCTATTGATGGACACTTTTACTTTTAAGATATAGTTGACTTGAGAATATAATCATTTCGAATGATGTGATTTTTTTAAAGATATGACTAACTTAAGCAAACAACCAATCTAAAGAGGTTGGTCCATTATTAACTCAAGCTAATTTTGATCTTGGGATAATATACAACATTTGGCATCAAGGTTATTTAATTCTTGAAGCAGAGGCTGTGATGCATGAGGAAGCAATTCAAGTATTGCGTTAATTGTTGATCTAACTAACATGTGGTTTCTTCCGATGTTTAAATTAGTTTTTACCAAATCCTGGTAGGATCAAGATAGAGGGATCTCCGATGCAATATGCTCTTGTAGACTTTGATGGGTTCAATTTTTCTATGATATTTCCTAGAGATCCTCTTTCCGGTATCAACATCTCAAACCGACATGATGAAATTGATCTAAAAATTTCATTTTTTAAATATTATCACATTTAGAAGAGGTTTTGAGAGGATACAACAGAAAATTTTTCTTGAGTTCATATCTCATCTCTCTTATTCTATCCTATAAAAGAATACATCATGGATATACTATCCTATAAAAGAATACATCATGAGTATATTCGTAAGATTTCTCTAATAACTAAGTTAGTTTTAATTTATCAATTTTGAATAAAAATATTAAATATTTATAATTAGTTTAGCAACTCAAATTTAATTTATTGAGTTCAGAATGAAATTAATTTAATTTAATTTAGTTTAATTTAATTTAGTTCAGAATTAAATTAATTTAATTTAATTTAATTTAGTTTAGCAACACATATTTATAGAGGCTTTTTATATAGCATCGATATAAGAAATAAATATTCTCTTTAGTTATGATGTATTATGTTTAATAAGATATTTAATATCTCTATAAGCTAGTGTAACATATCCAATAGGTATTAAATGGACTCCACCTATTGAATCTCAATTGGTCGAAAATAATTATTATAACACTTTTACAAATGAAAAAGATATTATCCTTCTATTAAAAAATATCATATATAATTTATTTTTAAATTAAACCACTTGAAAAGATCAAGTAGACCATCACACATGTGTAATTAATCTTTTATGACTTTTTTTTTTACAAAGAATATATGGTGAAGACAAGATTTGATCCTAAGTTCTTACAGCAATTTGATTTTGAACTCTCAAGTATCATATTAGGTGTAAAAAAAATATCAGATGAAATTTTAAGTCCTTAATCTTTGATAAGTAGATTTGGTATTTATTATTAAATTAATATCTTAGATATAAAATATATCAAATGAGGTTTCAAACAAGTCTATCATACCGAAGCGTACCGCTCGGTACATGTGGTACGTACCGATCCGATAGGTTATCGGTACGTGGACCGTCCGTTACCGGGCGATACGTACCGATTTCGACTGTAGTACTGTAGCAGCGTACTATAGAACTATAGCAGTGTATTGTAGACTGTAGCAATGCTACAATGCTCGGAACACCTAGGTGTACCGCTCGGTACACCCATACCGTATCGTACCGAGCCCAGGTCGAACTATCGGTACAGTATAATATTGCGAACCTTGGTTTCAAACCTTTAACCTCTAATAAATAAATTTATCATGATTAAATGTCTTACACATTTGTATGACAAATTGTTTAAATACAACGAGAGCCTTCTCGGTTTAGTAATTGAGTATCACCTTAGTAGGCACCACAATAATCTTAGCAATTATTTTTATTTTTCATATAAAATTATAAGTTCATTTTCTTAGTACTCTCCATTAAAAATAAAAAAATAAAAAATAAAAAAATAAAAAAATAAAAACACAAACCTAAAGGGAATTGAGATATAAGCATAAATCTTAATAGGGTGAGGCAAATAAACCATAGTAAGAATTCAAGCTCAATCAATCTACTAAGGAGTTTGTTTGTCTCCTTCCTTCTTTGAACTTTTCTAGATCCTTATCATAATATAAATCGTAATGGTTGCTTTGCTTGTGTCACTCTTAAAGATGAAGTCATACTCAACTAAGCTACAAAGACCTTATGATTTATATTATAGCAAGTGGGACCCTTTTTACACGTAAGATAAAAATTAATAATAAAAAAGTTGGTCAAAGAGTTATTGGAAATGTTTGGTACTGCTTTATTCTTTAAATTAAATATTAGGTATTTAATTGGATAATTTAGTTGTTTCCTAAGGTAAGGAAAGAATATAGAACATATGATTAATTAGGGTCCTTCCTATACAAGTCCGTATCATATTATATTGTACTACCAAATCTATCAAATTTATCCTTCATTAATTAAAAAATAATTGGTGAAAAAGAATATGTTGTAATTAATGTGCTTGCTAAGATTAAAAGAAATTAGGATTATGTTGTACTACCAAATCAATCTAATTTATCCTTCATTAGTTACAATATACTTAATAAATATTTAGCTACCATGTTTACAAAAAAAAAATCATAGTCATAATTATGGTGAATTAAGGGTCACTTGATAGGTAGTTTCTTGAGGATATCTAATAGATATTAAAATCTTGATGTAAAATTCGATATCAAAATTTTTATAATGATCTAACAAAATTTTATTATCAATCATTTTCAAAAAAATCGTAGCATATGCTTTCGGTAAATAAATCAAATATATTTTAGGAGGGTGATTCAACGATCATCTTTTCAAATCTAAAGTAGATTTAGTACCGAGAATATTAAGTCGATAAATCGAGACCATATAAAAATTATGTTGATAATGTGTTCGATAAGGTTTCTTTGACGTTTAAGGTATATAGTGAGATTTTATTCTAAGATTTTATTTTATAGTATATGAGACTCGAAGAAGTCGATAGATATTGAGACAATTGCATATATCCCTCAATAATGCATTCAATTACACTCATTTACTTCCCCCTGCTATGTTGCTTGCTAATGGATTATGGCCAATTAATTATTAAAAAAAATGGCACTTTAATATGACAAATTATTCATTTCATCTGTCAGAATTTTACAGCAGAAATATTATAAATATTTGGTTCGAGTTCAGTGATGACTGTCTCGTTTTAATTCGAGTTAGTATTTTATTTTAATCTTATTTTTGAGCTGTAAATAGCAAATTTTGATACTATAATTTGGGGAAACTGTTTTTGTTGTGTAAATAACCAACTTCACACGTCTAAGCGGATTCGGATCGATTGGTCACATCCGATAAAGCTATTTCTTTCAAGCTAACTCGATCCGCTTCGGGTTTTAGGCGTCCAACAAGTCGAGACGGGTCGAGCCCCCCCGCCCCTTCTTTCTGTCGTCCGTTCTCGGAGATCGGGTGGCGATGGCGTGCCTCTGCGGCGGTGCCGCTGCTTGGGCGCTGCCTGGGAGCCGATGTTCCCTCCCCCTTGACCTCCTCTCCTCTCCGCGAGCCCCAAATTTTCCCGGACGTTGGAACGCTGTCCCCCTCTCGAGCCGGTTCTTTTTGTTCTCCTCCTACCCCGTCATTTCATCGAACGCTTCGTCTGCGCTTTTCTGCGGAGGACCGCAGGCGGCCCAGGCTCCTCCTTCAGCGGTTCCAACGCTTCGTGAGATATGTCGTGGAAAAGTTCCGGAACACATCCTTCAGAGGTAGGTCCCATTTCTCTCGGCGGCTCTTCTCACTTTCCTTCTTCTGTTGTTTGAGCTTCTACCCTTATCGCCTCCGGACAGACTTAGAATGAAGTCGTATGACTAGTTATTTCTAAGTCGTATGGCAAGTATTTAGTGACTGACAAATTCCATTTCGTTTCTTCGTTCTCAGTACTCCATATAAAATTCATGGATATATGATCACAAAATGTGTTTTTTTTTTGGTTGGAACAGGGCACAAGAGATAGGTTATGTTCTACCTACTGATGTTCAACGCCAGTCCTTACCTCTTCTTCTGGCTGGAAGGGATTGTATACTCCATTCTCAGGTGATTAACAATTTAGCATATTACTTTTGTGGAATGTTCTAAACTAAATGCCTTTCAGATGCTACGTAAAGAAACTACTGGATCAACTATCACAACTTTAACACACTGAAATTAGATTTGTTGTTGAATATGGACAAACAATGAAACTTGGTTTACGAGGATGTGAATGATAAGGTCTTGCTAGTTGGACGGTGGTATTAGATTGCAGTTGTTTTATTGAGAGCCATGTGAAGTGTCATTCTTTCTGCAGGATTTGTGAAGCAGGACCACAATTTATTGCATTTTGGAATTTGGTTGTTTGACAATAAATGGTCAGAAGTTGAGTTGCTGTAGTCCCTCAAGGTGTATTTCTCTAGATGATATTTGGTCCTGAACGGTCAAATTAGATTCTGGGTCAGGCCGTCTTGAAATTATCGGAAATTAGCCTGGATTTGCAAAGATCAATTGAAAACTAGCTGGCAATCAGTCAGCATATGTTGAAAGTTGGTTGGGAAAGTAAGGGGGGTGTGCCTGAGATTGGTACCAACTATCTATCTTGATGATCCTATGAAAAATTAGGGTTAGATTCATCATCGTATTTCAGTAATTGAACAATGATTTCACTGAAGTGGACAACAGGGGCTTTTGCTAGCTTGGAATGGAACCAGATAAAAGGACAGGTCATTATATACAATACTGTAACACATAGGGGTTTTTGTGCTATAATTTTGTGTACACACTATACATGTTCATGTATGTAGAGTGCAGGTTTCTAACCAACTTTGATAGTGGATCAGCATATATTTGTATTCATGAAAAAACAGGTATTTGTTGCTCCAAATAAATGCTATTTAACCAGGAAGCATCTGGATAAACACATTAGTTTTCTAGCAATTTAGTTCTTCTCAAATTTGGTTTAGATACTATTAACTTTTGCCAAACTAGAGTTTTGCTTAAATGCATTCATGACAACTGCTGATTTTGGAATGTTAAACATGTGACTGGAGCTTGTGTTCAATGCCTGTGGAACCATCAAGTAATGAGGTGTTGAACTGAACTATTGAGTTATATACTTGTATTCATATCATAATGGACTAAATGAAGGTTTTCCCGAACTCGGAAAAGGAATTGTCAAAAGAGTTAGTCTTTGAGAAAAGAGCTTATATAAACTTGAACACTTAAAGTTTCTTCCACCGGGTGTACATATATGCAAAGACGTTTTTACAAGGAATCTAAGTTATAGAGTGTTAAAAATAGTTGACATTTTGTGGGGGAAAATACATGATATCACAATTTCGTGAGGTTATATGCAGAAAACCAAAGTTAATATATCTCTGAGCAGCTCTTAGGTCTTTTTGTTTTTTCTAACACCACCACTATTTTGTGAGGCTGCTGTACATTGGAAACTGGGCTGGACTGTACCACACTGGTGTAGAATTATAAATGGATTGGGCCAGATTGGTTTATCTATGATCGATGTACTGATCAGACCCCATCAAGTTGGATTCCATTGCTTCAGCCCTAAGCTGATTAATACCTGATATGATCTTTCCTCAGATCTCCGATTAGAACAGTTCATCTCAGAATGGGATACTGATCAGATAACTTTAGATGTGATTCTGTTGGATCAGCTCTAAGCTGAACAAGTCCTGATTGGGCCATTATTCAGATTCCTTATCTGATAATCTGTTCTGTGACCAGTCCTAATACACAGCTTGTCGTGCATTAATCTCATGTCTAATTGAGCTATTACTAAAAAGTCCTAGAACACCGGGTGGGAGATACAGAAAAAGAGTGACCAAGGAGAGAGAGAGAAAGAGAGAGAGAGAGAGATGCACTGTTAGACTCTTGTTGGAGGAAAAGGGTGAGGTAGTTGGTTTCTCGCTGTTGGATTTATCTATAGTCAGGAACCTGCATTAGATCCTATATGTAATGCGTAGGCTGCATATAAATATTAATAGGATTTGATTGGATCATTGTTGGATTGGGTCATCCCTAAGCCACATTAGATCTGTTATCTGATCATCTGATCAGATTGCTATACGAGTTATTGGGGTCAAATTTTGTTTCATGTCACGTTTTAGCTGAGAACCACGCCGGAATCATGCTAGATCCAATTCGGTCCAATCCAATCCCTTGATTGGCCTACAGTGGTACACTTATGTGCAATTGCTTGACATTTATCCTTCAGTGATAGATTTATATCATTGATGCTACTTGTGTTCCATAAAATATGCATTAATTCTGTTTTGTGTCCTTGGAAATCTTCTGATAATCTGACATGTAGTATTTTTCTTTCTAGACAGGTTCAGGCAAAACATTGGCTTACATGTTATCTGTATTTTCAGCTGTAGATTTTAGAAGGTCTGCTGTTCAAGCCCTTATCATTGTGCCTTCCAGGGAACTTGGTATTCAAGTATGTTCTTTATTATTTATAAAAAACGATATGACCAATATTATTATCTTGCTGATCCTTCAGTCTTATTTTTAATTTAAAGGTTACAAAGGTTGCTAGAATGCTTGCTGCAAAGCCAACAGGATTTGAAAAGATGCAGGCATGCACTATCATGGCTTTGTTGGATGGTGGCATGCTGAAAAGACATAAGAGCTGGCTAAAGGTACCTTATCATGTCATTGTTGTGCTTGCATCATTTTTATCATGATTGCAATAAGCAATCCTAATTGATATTGACTTTAATAACTTTCATGCTGCCTGTACAGTTATTTATTGTTATCATAAGGTTTTTAAGTTGTTAGAATTATTGGTTCCAAATCATTGTAAGTTTTGGTTTCCTCGCTGTTATGTGAGGTCTTCGATAGTTTTTTATTTCCTTTTAAAAAATGGTTGAACAAAATTTTACATTGTTACATGGATTGTTTCTTCCTTTTCCCTTGACATGAGGTTTTAGACTGATGTGGAACAACATATGACATAGTTCAAGTTCTTCTTTTTCTTCTTTCTTTCTTTTTTTGTTTCTTTTCTCTTCCTTGTTTTTCTCTTATTTCCCTTTCAATCTCTAGAATATTTGCTTCAGTAATATGAACAATACTGATACAAAACTCATGTACAGTATTGCTTAAGAATTTCACTGGTAAAATATTGGACTATTTCAAGCCCTATACTTCAGATTATGCCACAGCTCCTTGATTTTCCTTGCTTAGAGTGGAGACAAAGTCCATGTAATCAGTAATTACTCAATTTTGTAGATTAACATGTTATTTTTCATTTTGTAATATTTTTTTTGCTAATCATATTTATCATGTTCAGGCTGAACCCCCTGAGATAGTGGTTGCTACAATTGGGAGCTTGTGTCAAATGCTTGAGAAGCATGTTCTTAAACTTGAAGCAATGCAAATTTTGGTAATTGATGAGGTATTTTTCAAATATATATCTTTCACGATTTCATCCATTCGATTTATTACTTAATTCAAGTTGAAATTATCTCTGTTGGTGGGTGTCATTGAGCTTGACTCGTCATTCATTTCAAGTTACACAGTTTTTCTCCGCTAGTGGGTTCTAGACTTCTAGCGGTCTTGGCTAAAAATCATAGTTAGTTGCAATATCATCTTCTTCATTTATATTAACTTATTCTTGATTCAAATTGCACTATTTTTTCATTTGTGCTTGTCAGTGTGTCTGACTTGGGAAAAGAAACAGTTATCATAACTAGTTAAGAAGATCCAATCTTATGTTCTCTGTGGATTGTGTATTTTGCTGAATCTAATGGGTTATTATCATGAACTAGAAATCAACTTGGCTAACATGGTTGGCTAATCTGGTTGCTACTATCATCTATCAAAATGTTATGGCATACATGGAGCATGATTCTCAAGGACCTTTATTCGGATTTACCATAACTAAAGTCATACATAAAGAAATGCTCATATAGGGTGTGTACTCAATATTTAGTTATCCTGAGAAAGGTGGTTATGTGGGCATCCATGCATCCTTGATGCTACCAAAAAACTCAATTTTGGATGCATCACCTATATCGATCCATGGCTGGATCGGGTCGTTCCATGCTTAGATGACGACACATGGTATGTCGGCATGTAACAGTGTACCATTTTGTTGTGGAGGGAGGAAGCATAAGGAAGAGGAGGAGAAGAGGCAGAGGTGGAGATGGAGGAGACGGGGAAGTACCAGGCTAGTAGCAGTGGGCCTATGGTGTGTGGACGGCGTGCGGTGTGGGCGGCTTCCAGCACTACTGTGATTCCTTTGCGACTGCATAATGTGTTGGCCTAGGGCTTATAGAAGAATAGTGAACTGAACTGGAGTGTCTGAAAAGGGAATGTCCGCATCCCAGATTATGTCTGGACCATAACAGGCGAAATTGTAACCCTTAAATGCTACCACGAGACAACTGCTGCTGTTCATGTTATATTGAGAAACCATTCCCAAGTTTGAGCTGCAACATCCAAGTAACTAGAATAAAATATTACATAACTTTGGGGTTGATATCTATGCAGCAACAGGCATAAAAGTGGTCTACTGCAGACTGTGGGCATGTGGTACCTGCATAATTTACGGATTAATAACAATTCAATAAGAAGCATATAAATGGTCTGCCATGGTTTGAGTCTAGGCCAGGTATTTGCCACCTGATTTGCATGTATTGGAACGGGTTGAAGTGTACTGTGCCAGTAAGGTACTGACAGGCATGACACTAACTTGTGCTAGATGTTTGGCCTGGCTAACTTTTCCTTCATGCCAATTGGCATAGGGTAGGTGCTGGCGCTACATGGAATTGCACCTTGCTAGAAAGGTATCGCACTCCCCTATGCCACAATAAGGCAAACCTTGATCTCGACAACACAATTTCTTTTTTGTTCAATTAAATCCATTCAACCCTTGCAAGCATTTTGTGATGGGTTTTGATGTGTTCATTTGTTAGAAGTGTTCCATCAAACAATCCAAAATCAATCCTTGTAGAAGTTTCACAGGTTCTTAGCCTTTTCACCTGAAACTAACTTTTGGTTGAACATTTAACATTTTGACCTGTAAAAGACCCGAGACCCTGAAAACCCAATTGTATCCCTGAATTTGCTTTTGAGAATATTAGTTGGACTTAAATACCCTGTTGTTTCTCTATATAATTTCCGAAAACATGAGGATGTGTTTTATATTTTTCATTTCCTGTGCTTCTTTTAGTTTGATATGAGGAACTTCTCCTGATTGGCTTTATCCAGTTGTTCAAGCCCACCTACATGATTGCATTTGGAAGTTAGTTGATTTGTGTTGATTAATTATTTCTTGTTCCACAGTTGAATTTCATTTGCTTCTGTCTGATATCCTTTTGATCCACATATCATTGTTTTGTCTTGGCAGGTTGATTTTATGTTCCATTCATCGAAACAAGTGCACTCTCTTCGAAAGCTCCTGACATCATATTCAACAATTGATAATCGCCAGACCGTGCTTGCCAGTGCATCTATTCCTCAGCACAACCGTTTCCTGTATGACTGTATACAACAAAAATGGACCAAGGTTTTTCAATTGTTTTCATTTTTTTGCCTTTTCTGGCATTAGTATTAATCTTAGACACATCTTATTTTTGGTACTAAAAAGGGTCCTAGTCTCGTCTGCTTGAAATAATTATCTTTTTGGTGATTCAGAATGATGTGGTTCATATCCATGTTAATCCTGTGGAGCCAATGCCCTCTCACCTTTGTCACAGATTTGTGGTATGACATTTTGATACTCTCAAAAATGTTTGAATGTTAATTATGTACTTGCATCGTTGTCTTGGCTACTGCTTCTTTAAGGACTTTGTATCTATTGTCCATATCACTTTATTAACTGTGGATCATGTAACTACTTCATGGTTTAAATACTTTCTAGATGGATTTACATGAAAATATTACATAGCTCTATTAGTATGCTTAGTTATCTTGTTACACAAACTGATAGAAATTATTATTATTTTTACTCGTAACTCTTTTTTTGCAGATTTGTAAGAAGAAAGAAAAACTATGTACTTTACTGAACCTACTTGAGCAAGATTCTCCCAGATCTGGCATAATTTTTGTTGGTGAACAGGTTAAATTCATCTTTGAATAATTATTCTTTGACAAATCTATTAAGTGTGCTGCCAAAGGACATATGTCTTTTTTTTCGCATTTAATTAATTCTAAAATATGTAATTGTAATATAGATTTTTTTCCTCTTGCTTGAAAAGGTTGGTTGCGTCTTCCATTTCCATCAGCATGTTTCACTAGTGCTGCTTCTTGAGTATGGGGTTTGTTGCAGTTTTAATTAACAATAGGTTACTTGCTTAATGGGGCAAAATTAGTAAGCATTTCATGGTAAAAAAAAAAGGAATTGAGAAATAAAGCTAGAGTTTTAATTTACTTGATATTTTCAAGGCAGAGTTGGTTCAAATTGGCTACTGAAAATTTTCAATTGAGTCATTAACTTACAATAAGGTAATCTAAAATCTTAGAATTTTGATTAACAATTCAATTCAGTAAGTAGATGTACCATATTCAGAAGTATATTAATACTTGGCTGTCTTGTGTTAGATGTTTAATCAAAGCAATATCAGATAAGAATCTGCTTTAAATTGGAGGATAGTCATTGTTAGCAAGTTGTTTTTAGCCTATATCAGGGTATGTAGAATCTCGAAATAAGGATAGCTAGAAACAAAGGAGAAAGTAATCTGTGGATATGTAGAATAGATGATTCTTTGTATTTGGCTCTTTAAATCAGCACATACCGTTGGTTTCTCTTTGAGCTGCATGATACACTGCCTTTTTCTGCTGGTTAGCTGCTTTAGAAGCTAAACAGTATCTGCTATATTATCAAAATCTTCCAATTGTTAGGCCCCCCAAGTTAATTTTCTCTTAAACTGAGGCTATCTTAAAATGACAGCTACATGTAATCAAAGCAGTTAATGTGCTTAATATAATTGTAAAATCCGGCTCAAATATGAACTTCACATCTGAGCTTGATAAATCAATTGGATTCTTAATTTCGATCAGGACAGCTCACTTTTGGAAAGTAGTAGCTATTTTTCTGTCTGGTTATAAGTCTAGGTCTTCTCTAGCTGTCCGCTAATAGCCTCTATTTATTTTCTATTATCTTCAGTAATGATTAATTACCAACAGTACCAACAAAATTCTGCTAGTTCAGGATTGAAATTTGAAAGAAGTTCCACGGTGATGTTAGAGACTTATTTAGGTCATATATTTTTCCAGTCAAGCCAAATTTAAGTTACCAACAATATCGGCTTAGAAATTTGAAAGAAGTCCTTTACTTATTGAGATCTCTGATTAATTTATGACTGATTGCAGCATAACTTCTTGAGATCTCTGTGATTACACTGTCAGCAGCTTATTCAAGAAAGCTTGTATGTATTCTTGAGATCTCTGCTAAATATTTACTCTATGTACATGTAGCTTTTGGTCATTGTGTTCTTTTGCCACCATCTGTGATTACACTTTGTCAGCAGCTTATTCAAGAAAGCTTGTATGTTGTTCATTCCAAGGAAGAGACTGGTTGACTGTTAAATTATATTTTAAGCATTTTCTCCAGCTAGAACCATTCTGCACATGTATATTTGTCATATGCAGTTATTTTGTTAGATTTACATATTCTGCAAACAATTTACTGTATCCCAGTGCTAATTTTTGCTTATCTGCCAAGCTATGAACTTATAAATTTTGGTCAGTCTGAGAAGTCTAAAAAGGTTGGACAGCCTCCTTCGACGGCCCTTGTCTTGGATTTCCTGAAAGCTTCTTATAGGGGAGGCTTAGAGGTTCTTCTCCTAGATGATGACATGAATTTTAACGCACGAGCAGGTTCATTCACGGTAAATATCTGAATTAATTTGGATTAATACATACAGGTCTGGTTGCTGGCATGTTACTGTAGTATATATTATATAAAGCTAGTCTCATCTTCACCTCTTGTTATTGGTTTATAATGTTATTTATCATCAAAAGACTGTTATACTTAATACTTTTTTGCTCTGGCCAAACTACATATGTTACATGACAAATTCAAGACCTCAAAGTTATAGATCACAACATCTGTAAATATAAGCTGCTTCCTAGGGTAATATATTCTTTTCCTTTTTTGTTCGAAGCAATAATTCTTGTGTGAAAACAATTAGATGAGTAGTTCATTACGTGCTATATACAGTTTATAAATGCTTTATTCAGTTATTATGTTGGACCTTAGGATATATACTTCATGTTGAGCATCCCCAAACATTAATTTTGCCTAATTCATGAATGGTGATTCCAATTAAGCCAATTAACTTCAAGATAAGTGTAACTTAATCCTTGAGTTTCTTATATCTGATGTGTACAGGCTGAAACATACCTGGAGTTGCTATTCTGTGATTCTTCTTATTTAGAAAGTAAATCCAACTATTACATTCTCTCTCTTCTTATATTGATACTACAATCTTCGTTGCAGGAAGTCAGACAAGGAGATTGTCTTTTGGTGTCGACAGACATCGCAAGCAGAGGGCTTGACCTGCCACAAACAACTCACATCTACAACTTCGACCTTCCAAGGACTGCAGTCGACTATCTCCACCGCGCTGGAAGAACCGGACGCGTGCCCTTCTCCAATGACCCGTGCAGTGTCACGAGCCTCCTCACACAGGACGAGCGATTCGTTCTAAAGAGGTTTGAGAACGAGTTGATGTTTCAATGTGAGGAACTGTTCTTACAATCTATTATGACAACTTGAATCCCTTTCTTGATCTTGTCTAGCTATATTTGTGGTAACATTTTTACCGTGTTCCATAATGACACCATGAACAAGTTCACCATTATCAAGTGAGCTGGACCTGTGCAGGTGGCAGAAAGCACTACTCCCAAATCTCTCTCTCTCAGCTCTCACGGGAGTCCCGGTTTCATGCGTTACTTTGTTGCTCACATGATTAGTACATCTGCTGCACCTACTTCTTTCCTGGCCATCAATCGATCAGTGAACCATCTGCAGGGGTGGTGGTCGCCGAGAAGCCACCTGTTGAACCATCTGCTGCACCTACATGGCCCCTATGATCTTTATATAGCCAGAAGACTTGGTTTGACGTGCTCATAGTTTAGAGAAGGAGCCGAGCGTCATGTATCCGCTGGATGCCAAGTGCTACCGGCTGTTGTACGAGGTGGGCAGCGGCGTGAGCGCCGTGGTGTACAAGGCGACGTGCCTGCCGATGGACTGCTCGGTGGTGGCCATCAAGTCGATCGATCTGGAGCGGTCGAGGGCCAACTTGGACGACGTGCGGCGGGAGGCGAAGGCCATGGCGCTGCTTTCCCACCCCAACGTCCTCCGCGCCCACTGCTCCTTCACGGTCGACCGAAACCTCTGGGTGGTGATGCCCTTCATGGCCGCCGGCTCGCTGCAGTCCATCATCTCCTCCTCCTTCCCCGACGGCCTCCCCGAGACGTCCATCGCTGTCGTCCTGCGGGAGATTCTCCACGCTCTCTCCTACCTGCACGGCCAGGGCCACATCCACCGCGACATCAAGGCCGGTAACATCCTCGTCGACTCCGACGGCTCCGTCAAGCTCGCCGACTTCGGTGTCTCCGCCTCCATCTACGAGTCGCACCCATCCTCCTCCGTCTCCCTCTACATGTCCTCCTCCTCCTCCTCCTTCTTCAACGACATGGCCGGCACGCCCTACTGGATGGCCCCCGAGGTGATCCACTCCCACATGGGCTACGGCATCAAGGCCGACATCTGGTCTTTCGGCATCACCGCGCTCGAGCTCGCCCACGGCCGCCCGCCGCTGTCCCACCTCCCCCTCTCCAAGTCGCTCGTGATGAAGATCACCAACCGGTTGCGCCTCGAGGAGCACGGCAGAGACAGCACCGGCGGCAACTGCAAGAAGAAGAAGAAGTTCTCCAAGGCGTTTAAGGACATGGTGGCCGCCTGCCTCTGCCGAGACCCCTCCAAGAGGCCGTCGGCCGACAAGCTTCTCCGCCATCCCTTCTTCAAGAACTGCAAGTCCACGGATTACTTCGTCAAGAACGTGCTGCAGGCGGTGCCGGCGGTGGAGGATAGGTGCATAGAGCGAAGGGTAGTGGACTGCAACAGCAACGACAGGGAAGGATCCACATCCCCGCTCGTCAAGAGCCGTAGGGTGAGCGGGTGGAACTTCAACGAGGACGTGTTCGAGCTGGATCCGGTCTACCCGGTGGAGAGCGACGACAAATGTGTCCGCTTCGGGGGTGAAGAGTCCATCGACCAGCCCACCGCTCATCCCCACAGCCATGTCGTGGACGACGACAAGAACGGAAACGAAGATAATGAGAAGGAGAACCACCACCGCCACCACAACCACTCGAGAGCGGAAGAGAAGGAGGTGGCCAAGAAGGCAAGCGAGGCGCCACTGTCGGTGTTGAAGCAGACGCTGGTGCCCAACCTGGTGTCCCTGCTGAGCAGCTTGGACCTGCAGCGGGGGATGGTGATGGACGTGCTCTCGCACTGCGGCTGCAAGGACGGGCAGCAGGAGAGCCTCAGGGAGCAGCAGCTCTGGGGGTACGTGAGGAGCATGCAGCAGACCGTGGATGACCTAAAAGTGCAGCTGCTGAGGGAGATGAAGGTGAACGCGGAGTTGCAGGAGAGACTCGGGCCTCTCAATAGAAAGATGAACGAGGAGACGGGACACACCAGCAGTTGACTTTACTGAGTGAGTTTTGAAGGGTCAACACCGGTGATGCCTCCACTGCTTATTCTCATGTTGTGTAGCACATCTCTGTTGCAGAGATACATGTATTAGATTTGACCAGTTTAAGCTATCATATTATACCGATGTCCAAGTACGATGACTCCTATGGTGAAAGCCTCATACCTTTTTATGTCTCACATGAACATAAAATCATTTCATCCAACAATATAAATATAATTATGATCTCATACCACTCATATATTATGTCCAAAAATAATTAAACTTACTTATCCATTCTCTAATGATGCATTATGATTTTTTAGTCCCATAAACAACTATAAGAAAAATAATATAGAAATAAAAATTATAATTATATCAAATTATTTGATAAATTAATCTTTCTTCTTATGAAGATAATATTTTTACCTTGTTTTAAATAATAATATTTTTTAAATTATATTCTTAATCGATAGACTTACAATGAATATTTAAAATCTTCAAGATTGAATTTGATTTCTTTTTTTTACATTTGTTTCTTTTCTATCCTCCTTTAGTATTATATATGTAATATATCCATAAACTAATAAAATTTATTCAATAAATAATAAAATTAAATTAGTTTTACATAAAAAAGAATATATATATAATCCATACTTATCTCCGATATGATTAATTACTACTTTAATCCTCTCATGCGATGGTGTGCTCCTTCCATGCCGACGGAGCTGCACAGCGAGGATCGCCAAGTCACCACGCGGCTGGCCACGGCACCACCTCATCGCGTGGCTACCCGTGCGGATCACACGCCCACCTTTCTGCAACTTTTTGGGTGTCCCAATGTCTATCCCACAGTCCCCCTCTCCTCCTTGCTTTTGGAGGAGAAGGGTCAACGGGCATTTGATCGAACAGATGGCCACACACTCTGATTCGAAAAAGGACCGCAGCGGAGATAGATAATGCTTATGGCGTATGCATTTGACAAGTACAATGACAGCCACCGCGCAGCAGATAACAACGTTCTGCTTTCTCGGTTGCATCGTGGTGCGCCCACATCGCACTACCTCGCCACCGGAAGAATCAGATGGAAGACGGTGGTCTCCTCCCACTCGAATCCATCGCATAAGAGGAGGATCTCGCTGCCATCGTCCTCATCACAGACGGTCTCCAGGATCCATGGCGAGGAACACCACGCTTCTTCTTCTTCTTCTCGTCCTGAAGCTGTTCATGGCCGTGCTGCTTGCAGCATGGGCCTGCATCTGGATCATCCGCCCCACACAGTCGTGGAAGAGATCATGGCACGTCGCCGAAGACCGGGCCAACGCCACCTTCCTCGGCGACTACGGTACCATGGGATCACTTCTTGTGTTGCCTTCTTACCTTCTGCTGAGTTCCACTAACCTTCGTTCTCGAACCCTGCGTTCAGGTCTCACTGTGGTGGTCTACTGTCTCCCGGTCTTAGCTGTGGCTACACTGGGCTACATCTCTTTGCACATCGCTGCCAAAAAGGACGACCTCAGGTACTCTGCTCCGGTGATCTCCGCATTCCTTGTAGCAGCAGCAGCAGCAGCAGCATGATGGGACTCTGAATTCTCTCTGCAGGAAGAGAAGGCCCTTGATGCCCGCCTTCACGAATCCACTCATCGTCAGCAGCCCAGTCGGTGTACTATCAGCTGCAGAACTCCTTGCCGCAGCCCTCTTCATCGTCTTCCTGGCGTGGACATACTACTCTAACGTCTCCAGCGACTTCCAGAAGATGACGCCCTACAAGTCTCTAAAACTGAATAGGTGAGCCACAAGATCTATCGCTGCAACAGCGGTTGCTTCCCGTCCGACATTACCACCTTCTCTGGCTCTCAGGTGGCAGCTAAAGATGATGCACATGGGTGTTCGGATCGGTTCGCTGAGCGAAGCCTGCCTGCTGCTCCTGTTCTTGCCGATTCTGAGAGGGATGGCGGTGTTCCGGACTCTTGGAGTACAGTATGAAGCTTCGGTCAGGTATCACATCTGGATAGGTAATACGATGATACTGCTCTCGGTCTTACATGGCATCAGCATCATGTTCATATGGGCTACCAAGAACAGACTGTTCAAGGAGGCAAGTATATATAGCATACATATATGTTGTTCATCCTTAAAATTCGATCTGTAGTTCTTGCTAATGATTCATGCACTACAGATAATACAATGGCAAGCGACAGGGCGTGTTAACATTGCCGGTGCAATTGCTTTGGCCACCGGAGTCATCATCTGGATAACATCACTTCCCCAAGTAAGAAGGAAGCAGTTCCAGCTCTTCTTCTCGGCCCACCATCTCTACATGGTCTTCATCCTCTTCTTCTTGATCCATGCTGGGGACAGGCATTTTTATCTGGTATTCGCTGGTGTTCTTCTCTTTGCCCTTGACAAGTTACTGCGCATCATACAGTCAAGAAAGCAGACATTCCTTGTTTCTGCAAGCATATTACCTTGCAGAGCTGTGAAGCTCACTCTCCCAAAACATCCCTGTAAGCTCTTAATTCTCTGCAACTGGTTCTTGTTCTGTCTGTGGTTGGAAGAATTAATGGTTTGGTTTGATGTTCTACCACAGGCATGGATTACACCCCAACAAGCATCGTCTTCATCAAAGTACCAGGCATATCCAAGTTCCAGTGGCACCCTTTCAGCATAACTTCCAGCTCCAGCATGGATGATTCTGAGCTCTCTGTCTTGATCAAGTGCCAAGGCCAGTGGACTACTGATCTCTACAACATGTTGAACTCGATGACCGATGCCGGTTCCGATCATCCGAAGAGCATCCCGGTAGCAGTTGAAGGGCCGTATGGGCCGGCGACGGTCGAACACCTGAGGTAACAGAGCTTTTAGCCGAGAGAATCTTCCAATGTTCGCGTTGAATTTGATGATGTGAAGAACGTCTACTGAAGCAGGTACAGGAGCTTAGTGTTGATAGCTGGTGGATCTGGGATATCACCATTGATGAGCATTCTGCAAGACATAGCTTCGAGAAATGGTGCCATGGAGAGGAGTCCAACGAAGGTACATCTAATATATGCCGTGAAGAAGGTCCAGGACCTCAGCATGCTGGCCTTGATCTCTCCATTATTGCTGACCCATTCTGCTGAGCTTGGCAATCTGCACCTGAAGCTTTTCGTGACAGAGGAAGATGGGACACCGTTTACAGCAGAGAAGATGCTGCAGGATCTGTCTCGGGTGAAGACGATCACCATGAACAAAGCTTCCCCTGAAGGGACTGCTGTGCCAACACCTGAAGGGCTGCTGTGGAAGGCGGCCATTACAGCCCTCTCTCTTCTTCTTTTCCTTGCTTCTCTTATAATCTTAACCCATCTTTTCGTGCACCAAGAAAAGAAGTCCTCCAAAAAGAAGAACCCATCATGGATCGGCGACCTACTTCTCCTCTGCTCGTTGGCCATTGCTGCGAGTTGTTGTACAGTGGCCACTGTTCTGTCAAGATGGAGGAAGTCAGTGGATGATAGCCAAGAATTATCTCACAAGCACCATGAACTTGCAGAGCCGCTACCTGACAAGGTCCATGGTGCACTACAGAAGCACGAAATATACTTTGGCTGCAGGCCCAATCTTGGAGGTAACACTTTCTCTCTCACTGTGACCTTAAATGCTGTAATTGAGCATCTGTTACAGTTCCAAGACGGTGAAGCTTCTCTGTTTCCTACAGACATGCTCGCTGAGATTGCCACCGGCACAGGAGACTCTGAAGTGGGTGTCTTCGTGTGTGGACCAACTTCCATGCAGGAGGCAGTGGCATCATTCTGCACAAGGCACAACAAGAGGTTGAAGATGAAGTGTTCCTTCAATGTTCATTTCCTCAACTTTTCTCTGTGAAGTTGGTGCAATGTTGGAAGGTGTTATATCAAAAATGGCATCATATATATCATCATGAGTCTTTAAATTATTTGATGATAACATAAATAAATAGACACATCTGAGCTAATTATAATTTTTTATATTAAAAAAAGTAAAATATTTAGATTTTAGATAAAAATATTATTTTATAAGATTAAAAAATCATGTTATAGCTTTATTTTTATATCGGTATTGATGAAAATACTATCACAGTATAATAATAATAATAGTAGTAATATAAACTCTAAAATATTAAATTTAATTAATTATAAAAAATAAGAAATAATATATAATTAGTCTTCTGTTTAATATGTAACAATATATTTATTTTTTATTTGATCAAATTATTTGATGAATATTAGGTTGTATTTATCTTTTAAATCCCTTTTGTATGTAACCATTCAGATCGTTTTTAGAGTTTTCTTTATATCTAATAAAAATTAATTATGTTGTGTTATTTATGATCGTGATTATCTTACATATTCGTACTAGGACGATAATATTATATATATATATACATATATATATATACACATATATTATATATATACACATACAC
>LVTN01000134.1:366738-391257 GCA_001649415.1 Musa itinerans
TAAATTGAGCTATTTGTTTTACTTTTAAAATTATATGGATCCTAATATAATTTTTTTAAGTATAGAAATTACGATATTAATAAGATCTAAACATAAGAAATAATATATAGTTAGCTCAGTTTTTTACTATTTAAATGCCCTACACAATAAATGCGGCGTTATAATTGTTGAAACAGTATGATTCATGTGCTATATAGATTGATTGAGATGTTGGTCGGATGTCTAAAAGATCAACTTTTGATCATCACTAAAATGTCACCATCGTTAAAGAATGTGGAAATCAAATCGAAAATTACTTCAGCCTTATATATATATATATATATATATCTTCCGTGTTTGAAAGGTTTCCTTCGATATCGTTGGTCAACAGCCTCAGTGATGGCAGGTAATAACGTGTCCGCCCCCGCTGCGTACGACCGCCTACTGCGGTGTAAGCTTCCGTCGCCATCCACGTTTCACCAACTTGCATTGCTTCTCCGCCGCCTCGTCTCCTCCCAACACCACCTTGGCGCGCTGCAATCCGTCTCTCTCGTCTCGACTTCCATCGTACGATATCCCAACGATCGATCGCATCCCGAGCGCGCCATGAGGCTCTTCGTCCACGTCGCCGAGGCCAGGGGCCTGGCATGGCCGCCGTCCAGGGCCGCCTCCCCGTCCGGCGTTTACGCGAAGATCAAGGCGGGGAAGCACAAGTCGAGGACGAGGGTCGTGACGGGCACGCCCGACCCCGTTTGGAACGAGGAGTTCGCGTTCTGGATGGGGAAGGAGAAGGAGGAGGAAGAGGGGACCGTAGGGCTTAAGCTCAGTGTCTTCCGCGAAGGCGGTGGCGACGGTGGTGGAGGACGAGCGGCAGAGCTGCTCGGTCGCGTGCGCATTTACGTCGAGGAGGAGGCGGAGGCGAAACACCCCACCTGGTTCTCGCTGCGGCCGCGGCGGCACCGTGGCGCCAAATCCAAGACCAAGGACTGTGGTATCGTCTCACTCTCACCGTAGAACTGTACGATTTGATGTTGTTGCTCTGTTGTGCTTGTGATGAATGTTCTTCCAATCAAATTGCTGAATCCTACTCATATATCTCCAATCTCAGTGGACTAAATTTCACTTCCAGCAATGATATTTCTTCGACGATCCAACTTTCTTTCCTCTCCTTTGCTCCTTTAGACACTGCGAGTGTGATAAATCGATTGAGATTTTGCTTCTTCTTCTTCTTCTTCTTCTTCTCATAAAGAGTATCCACGTTACTCGAGATTGTTAGCTTCAATGTCATATGCTTCTTTAGTGATGACCTGACAATGATAAGCTTTCAGGGGAAATCCTCCTCACCGTCTCCCTGCACGGAAGAAACTGTAACCATAATGGTATTAGTAGCTCTCCTCATTCTAGCTTCTGCGATGGAGCGGGTGATCCACAGCCTAATTTGCCGCCTGTCGTACTTACGAACGTTCCTTCAAGCACAGAATCCGACAACATGATGAACATCGAACATGGGCAGATAGAAGCCCATTCTGCAGCAACAGAGGGTGACAAAAGCAGAAAAAGCTTTCTTGCTAGTTCACAAAACTACGACTCCTTGGAACTTTCTGAAACGCTTCCAGGTATCGAGAGTGCCGAAGATGCGAAATCTCTTGATGGTACCTTCGAAGATGCTATGGAAATTATGCAGACAAGGGATCAAATCGACAATCCGGAAAACCTCCAAGGAGGCATTCTTCTCGAGCAGACATATATGATTGAACCCAATCATCTCAATTCTCTCTTGTACAAACCCAATTCACAGTTCAGGAGAGATCTGGCACAGCAGCAGGGAAGTCTTGATTACGAAGAAAAGCCATGGAAATGGAGATGCCAAGACGATCCATGTCTATCAAGGTTTGTTTCCTACACCAAAGCCGCAACCAAGTTGGTGAAAGCCGTCGAGGCCACCGAGGAGCAGGTATATCTCAAGGCAGATGGGAAGAAGTTTGCAGTCTTGAATCGGGTCTGCACTCCGAATGTGCCTTATGGTAATTGTTTTCAGGTTCTTTTACTGTATAAGATCACACCTGGTCCAGATTTATCTTCAGGTGAAACAAGCTCCTGTCTCACCATATCATGGGACATTAATTTCCATCAAAGCACTGTCATGAAAAGCATAATCGAGGCGACTGCTCGGCAGGGACTCAAGGAAAGCTATGAGAGCTTCGCTGAGTTGCTATCGCACCACATCAAACCACTCGGCTCGAAGGAACATTTGTTGGCTCCATTGCAACTGGATCACCGATCCAACTGGAAATTGTTCATGCAGTACTTGTGTAATCCGACAGTGTGCTCTTCAATTTTGATGGTGTTGTATGTGTTCTGCCACATTCTTGTATCAGAGCCGCAAAAGATCCAGGGACTGGAGTTTGATGGTTTTGATCTGCCCGACACATTTGGGGAGCTAATTGTTGCTGGCATCTTGTTTCTTCAAGCACAGCATGTTGTAACTATGATTTCACATTTTGTACAGGCGAGAGTGCAGAGAGGTACTTGTTTTTTCCTGTTTCATTTCATTATTGGATCTGGAGATTGATCGGAGAATGTTTTTGGCATCTGTTTGCAGGGAGTGATCATGGGATCGAAGCTCATGGTGATGGATGGCTGCTTACTGTGGCCTTGGTTGAAGGTAGTAGGTTACCATCAGCGGCTCCTGGGTTTGCAGATCCTTATGTCGTGTTTAGCTGCAATGGGAGAAGCAGAACAAGCTCTGTTCAGCTTCAAACGACAAACCCTCAGTGGAATGGTGAGCTTCTAAATCTTATATCATCTACACCACCGTTTGATCTGCGTTATCTGAACTCATCCAAGATCTGTGCAGACGTACTGGAGTTTGATGCAATGCAAGAACCGCCGTCGGTGTTAGACGTCCAAGTGTTTAGTTTCGAGGGTCCTTTCGATCGAGAACTCTGCCTTGGGCATGCGGAAATCAATTTTCTGAGACATACTCGTGAAGAACTGGCTGACATGTGGATTTCGCTTGAAGGAAGACTTGCTCGGTCGTCTCGGAGCAAGCTGCATCTAAGAATATTTGTAGGAAGCACCGGAGGAGCTGAAACCATTAGAGAATATCTACGGAAGATGGAAAAGGAAGTCGGGAAGAAGGTAAACCAACTTATGGAAATTTAATCTGCAGGATTACGACGCCACAGTGTTGATGATCTCTCGCACGATTGTGTTGGGCAGATGAACTTTCCGTCGCCTAACAAGAACTCGACGTTCCAAAAGATCTTTGCGTTGCCGCCAGAGGAATTCCTGATCCATGAATTCTCGTGCTGCTTGAAGAGGAAGTTGCCATTGCAGGTGTCGCTTCTTATCGCTGTAGAAAACGACGAACCCTTCGATCGATATCTATCTGTCTGCCAACACACTTATGTTTGTGCTGCAGGGCAAAGTCTATCTATCTGCAAGAGTTTTCGGATTCTATGCCAATTTCTTCGGTTACAAGACCAAATTCTTCTTTCTTTGGGAAGACATCGAAGACATTCATGTTCTTTCACCATCTCTGACGACGGTTGGCAGCCCGGCGCTGGTCGTCACCCTGAGGAGCGGTCGAGGACTTGACGCCAGGCGTGGAGCTAAAACCTTAGACGAAGAAGGAAGGCTGAAGTTCCAGTTTCAATCATTTGCATCTTTCGACAAAGCAAGCAGGTACTGTCGGAGTGTTCATTTGCAGTAGTATGATCGTTTCTTTTGGTAATCGTTATACTGATTCTTGCTCTCACCAGAACAATTATGGCTCTGTGGGGATCAAAATCTAGGGCTGGTGAGCAGCATGCAAAGGTGGAAGAAGACCAAGTAGACCAAGTCTTGTGTTGTGACAAGAGAGGGAATTCTGACTCCATCTTGAGCAGCGAAGACTTTGATCTTTCGAAGGCATACTCTTTAGAGCTACCTCTGGATGTCAGTGGGATAATATCTCTAATGTCTGATTCCTTCCTTTTTCTTTTTCTGCTGTTGCTCATCTTGCCATTGTTGCAGGTAGATGTTCTCATGGAAGTGTTTGATGGGGGTTGTGTGGAGAAGAAGATAATGGCCAAAGTCGGCTGTCTCAATTATAGAGTGACACAATGGGAAGCTACAAAACTGGATTGTTACCAAAGGAGTGTTGATTACAAGTTGAACAGCCATATGTGTGTGTTTGGCGGAGAGGTTTGTAGCACCCAACGCAAGAATCGAACGAAGGATGGCGACGGGTGGATGGTCGACGAAGCTATGACGATTCACAATGTCCCATTGGAAGACCACTTCCGCGTACGCAGCAGTTCTTGTTCCACTCTTGTTTACTGATGTTATGTATATGATGACTGTGCTTGATGTCTGTTTCTGAAGCAGGTCCATTTGAGTTACAGGTTCGAGAGCCGACCGGATGTCTTCCCGGCGAGCAAATGTGAGGTGTGGATCGGTATTGAATGGAGAAAAAGTACCAAGTTGCAGAAGAGAATCACAAGGAATGTGTGCGAGAAACTTGCGGAGAGATGGAAGGAAATCTTGGAGCTGGTGGAGAAGGAAGCATCGGCCTCATTGGAGGGATAGCCTTGGCGTTAGGGTTTTCGAGCAGCCAACTCGGTGCGAAAAAGCTGAGGGCTTATGAAACATTATGGTTGCGGATTAATTACATATTAATCGTTTGTAATCCCGAAGCATTCGAATCTTTAAAATTTTAAAAATTATATTGAGATTTATATTTATGAAAGTGAAATATTTTATTTTTATTATTTTTATGAACGAAAATATTACACGTGTCGTGCAGTTATATGTGATATAAAAAATAACGTTAAAAAATTAAAAATATAATTTTATAATATTATTTTAATTGATATTAATTTTTTTTATAATTTCACGATAGAAGTAGTCGAGAAATCAATAATTATAAATAGTCGAGCGAGAAACCAATTGTTATAAGTAGTCGAGAAACTAATAGTTATGCTTGACACAAAAAAAAGAGAGATTTTTTTTAGTGTTTTACTTTTCAATAAAATTTTTAAAAATATAGAAAGAAAAAATGAAGTAATGAAGCAATTGAATAATACTGCATCAATTCATTTTCTAACAAAATTCTTCTCTTTCTCCTAGTTTATTTTCTTTAAAATAAGAATAATACTGTAAAATTATTTTTTTAATCCTATTTCAACATCAATTTTTATATAATATTTTCGTCAATAGAATTGATGATAAAAAAAAATTTAATTATAATAAATAATCTGTAATTAATGATGACGTTCACAGAGGAAAGGTAGGTTGAAATGCTTGTTCGGTAGAAACTTCAGCACATAAATTAAGTGTGAAGTGCTGAATCTGATGTTGAGTTTGGTGAGATGATGCTTTTGTCTGACTGCAAGTTGATGTCATATTCCATAGCCACACAATTCATCTGTTAATAAACACTTCTCATTTGAGACATAGGATATCAGTCAGGTTTAAGACGGCTGTGAGGATGAGCATGACCGGTGCCGGTGGTGATGACAGCTTAGAGACTGTGGCTGTGCTAACAAAATATACTGACTTGAGAGCACAAGGATTTGTCTAAAGCCTAAAGCATTATGTACAACAAAAATAATTCTCAGGTGTTATTCTCTCGTATCATTCATTATGTAGAACAAACAGACGAATGAAAATGTAAACCATTACCTTGTCTGGTGTTGCCTGAAAGAACATGGAATGTAATGATGTTTGAATTCATTGCTGATCTTGAGCTATTCATTGCAATCATTTATTCATTCGGTAGCTGTGCTAATAAGATTCTAGGAGTCACTCAAACCAACTGAAATGTGCAAGCATTCACATGAACTTAATCTGTCCAAATCACAAAAGAAGGGAAGTGAAAACCACCATCAGCAACAAAAGATTGCCAATGCACAGCAGAAACAAGCATTTCAAATAACAAGTGGCTAGTCATAAATGATCAAGAAAATGGATCAAAATTACCAGCAGAAATGTGAACAGAAGAAGAGCAGCATCAGAACACAGCATGGTTAGGTCCAGTACGTAATACAAAGTGAATGACAATGAATTTAAGTAGTAAATCCCTGAAACCCAATGAGGCTCATAGCTCATAGTTCAAAGGTTCGGCCAACAATGAACCATGGTGTTAAGAGAGAGATGTTTCAGCTAAAAACCCAAGGTCATGTAAGAGAAACTGAAATGGCCAAAGTATCAGCCGTTTTCAGGCATAATGCTATCGAGAGACATCAGTAATCAAGCATTCAATGGAAGGAAAGGATACGAGTAGGTTGGAAGTAGCTGATCCAATGCAGTTGGTACATATGGCTGCTGCTTCTTAGCTTTGTCGCATTGTTTTTTTTTTTTATTCAATACAAACCAAGCAAGGGCGTGTTTCATGGTAGCAGTTTCAGATCCATCCATATCTTTACAAGAAAAACTTAACCGAACCTATACTTTGGTAGCCGTTTACTATGGCTTCATAAGACAGACACTATCAGCTAGTGGTTGTTGATCTCTGTCGTGAATTCATAGTAATTTCTACTTCCTCAGTGATACAAGCCATCATCTATAAATTCAAATCATTCAAGCCATCAAGTACTAGGACAGAGAAACTAATAGATTGGCAAGGGATTAAAAATTTCCCAATTTCTGAAAGCAAAATATATAGAATGATAAATTGGTGAGTATATTAAATTAACTTCATTATTTGTATAAAGCCATTGTGCTTCTACCATAGATCCAATTTCAAAGTCAAACCACACGAAAAATTGTCTAAGATGACAATATAAATGACTGAAATTGTTATATAAGTAGTTCTTTTACTCATATTTCAACATACCTTCATTCATCATCTATATAAGCCACAGAATGTCTATGATTGTCTAATACAAAAAATTTTTTGGTGCCCGAATTGCATCTTCAGCACCAAAAAATACCAATAACTTTGAATAATGTAAATCTTGGACACCAAAGATATATATGAACAATGAATTGGCACCATAGCAGGCATAATATTTGGCGCCAAAATTTTCTCATAATGAATTGACATGATGATCAAAATACATATTATACAGCCATCTTTCAGCAAAGGCAAATGGGAACAAGTTTTAAAAGCAATAAGGAAATAGGTTCACATAATAATACAGCTTCAAGACTACACATGTATCTCGATTACATCTGAAATACAAGAGGATTCAGATTAAATTGTTTGAGGTTAGATTCGCAAAAGAAAGCACAGAGTGCTCAATTCTACACTATAGTTTAAGCATTCATCACTAAAGGGCAAAATAATTTAGAAGATATAAAACTGACAAGAAAGGCCAAAAAAGCAGCAAAGAGTAAAAGGTCACACATCGGTCAAATGAAGATCTAAGTCAGGTTATTCACATATTAACTCCAAACTGCCACAAAATGCTGCTCGGTAGCTGGCACGGAGGCAATTGATCAAAAACCTTTGGAGACACAAAACTTGTTCGAAATCAAAATGCGCAATGATCACATGGCCGCGCTTGTCACTGCAAGGCAAAACAAGAAAAGCATGCACTTCCACGAGTGCATGCAAGAGCCATGTCCCAAGATAAACATATCTAGATATGGAATTACTTGGGCATGTATCTATGTATCACAAGAGCGACCAAATGCAAACACCTAGCGGACAGACTATTTTTGCTACAGTTGGTCAAAGAAAGCATAACTGTCCATACTGATCCTTACACAGAGTGACTCGAAAGTAAATATTTCTTAAATTGATACACACGCCAAGCAAAGGATTACGAACCTAAGGAACAGGGAACAGATTAATTGCTCAGTGAATTCACAAGCTTAGCCATGCAATACTCACATAAATTGTAATGCTAAATACAAAGATCGTACGGAGCATGGTAGAACAATCAAAATCACTCTTTGGGCACACAAAGATCGAAACAGATAACAGTCGGAGCTCACAAATCCCAATTTTGATTGTGATCAGAAAAAGAGAAGGAACATTTACAAGGGTGTCATGACGTAGCATATATAACATGAGGAACACCAGATATCGATCCAGGTACCGGCAATCAACAAGAAGAGCAAGCGTATATTACACATAGAAAGGAGACAATAGAACCACATGAGCACTCCATGGAAGGGAGGTTACCTCGGGATGATGATACAAATAGTAGTAGGAATAGCAGTATTAGTCGTACTTCTCCCTCCAAGAGTAGACGAGGAAAAGGACCCAGGAGAGGCTGAGGACGAGGTCGCCGACGAGCTGGCGAGGCCAGTCGCGGGCGAGGTCCTCGAGGCGGCGCTCGAAGAAGACGCGCCACAAGGCCATGGCGGCATGGAGGAGGATGCAGCCCTTGGCGAAGAAGGCCTGGAAGTCGCGGTCCTTGACGAAGGCCACCATGAAGAGGAGGAGGCCGATGGCGAAGAGCAGCAGGCCGGCGAAGGAGTCCGAGGTCTGGATCAGCAGCTGGTCGTGGGGCGTCGACCCCTGCAACCTCCGCGCCGTCTCCCGCCCGTGCCCCACCACCGCGATCTCGTTCAGGTAAAACATCATCAGCGCCCCGCACGTGGCCGCCACCGCCGAGTGCAGCAGGCAGATCGACGCAAAGATCCCCGACGAAGACGATGACGACGCCGACGCCATTCTTTCTTTCCTTCCTTCCTCCTTTACCTACTCGGAAGCGAACCAGATCGATTCCCCTTCGTGTAATTACTGATGGAACCCAAGCAAGAAGAAGGGAAGGGGGAGGGGACGAGGGTGGAGATCTGAGGGAGACATTGGGATCGTGAGCAGAGAAGAGAGAGGAGGAGATGTTGCTGAGGATTGGGGGGAAATTGGCATGAGAGGGGGGGGGGGGGTTTGGGCGAGTTTGAGACTGGATCGGGGTTTTTTATTAATCTTAAATTTCTTTTTTTAGATTTTTTATCGTTGTGTTGTTTGATTGATACAAATATATATATATATATATATATAAATAATATTATATTTATATATTAAATGATAATAATGAAGAGTAATAATTAGATGAATTTAGAAAGGTTATGGGTGTATTGGATAAGACGTTGTCGTCATCTTTGGGTGAGGGGTTAAAACAGTGACGAGAACAAAGACAAGGAACAGGTGTGTAAGAATAGTATGGTGAGAGGCTCACAAGCGGTCCTCCGGCCGTCGGCTTCATCCATCAAAGCGCCTTCAATTTCTTTCCCCTTTTTACGTTTTTAACCTTTTCCTATTTTTCGTTGGAATATATATATATATATATATATATATATATATGTATGTATGTATGTATGTATGTATGTATGTATATATTTATTTTTCTGGGTTTGGCTTTTTTTTTACTAACCCAAGTTATGGTAATTTTTTTTGTACTGTTGAAAACATAGTAACTAAGTTTAGGAATCATAAATATTTTTCATACATATTTGTTTAATATTTTCTAGTTTATTTTCCACCGGTATAGTGTTTTTAAAAATATGATAAAATAGAAATCAAATTGTTTGATTTTTTTAATAGAGAAAATTTAAGAAATAAATATTCAAATAAATACTTGAATATTTATGATTCAAATAAATATGCTAGTTTGTATCATCGTAAAAGAATTTTAGAAAAATACTTATGATTCCTATACCCTTGAGGAATCAACTTAATAAGAAACCCAGTAACAATATTTTTGTATTGAGTTATGATATTGTTCTTAATATTTTTAAAGATTAAAAAAATACTATAAATGAGGTTTAAAAAATAGAGGGGAAGAAAGGAAAAAAAAATTAAGTATATAGTTGGCTATCAAATCAAAAGTATATTCAAAATTTAAGCACAGAGGATGCAACTAAAAAAAATTTAAAAATAGGTATCTTTTGTAAAAGAAACCTAAAAAATAAGTCTTTTTTTTCTAAAAAATCATCATATAGAGAGAGAGAGAGAGAGAGAGAGAGAGAGAGAGAGAGAGAGAGAGCATTTGAGCACTTGTTGGGATGGCAATGGTGAGTGGGTGGAGCCCAAATGATGAGCATGGGGCTCCACTGCACAAGGTTTCACGAATACCCACGTGTCACCAAGCTTTGCCCTGGCACGTGGGAAGCGTGCGAGAGGCGTTAGCTACGCGTAGAAATAACAAGTGAACAAGGTTGTGACTTAACTCGTGACCATAAAATATGCCTTGATGATCCATTTTCAATGAAAGGAATAGTTTATGCTTTGATCAGGAAATAAAGATAAGATTTATTGAGTTATATATTTTAAGTTCAAAATCTCTTTTCAATCTTCAAAAACAATTTCTTTATCTTCGATATATTTTTTATATTTTCGTTACATTAAATGATATATATAACATTCAGACTCCAAAGTTTATACTTATACAATATAATACACTAATCAAATTGAATGTTTCAACATAAACTTTATTGATATATCTTTATAAAAAGAACTTTAGAAGCTATTGTAGTATCATTTTTGCCCTAAAATTTCATATGCTTTTAATTGCCAAACAACTACTTTTATTCGAGCAAAAATACTTATATAGATGAATAAAAATATTAGAGAGATGAAAATAAAAGGGGAAAGAGAGAGAGGGGAGAGAAGAAGAGATTTTTTTTCAAAATAAGAAAAAAAAATAATATTATTTCAAAACAAGGATGCTAGAATTTCAAACCATCCGACCACTCTCTTTTCTAAAAATAAGAACTCAATTAACCCTCGTAAAATTGATCAACCAATTGACATATTTATTGTATTATAAAAGTACTAAGAAGGGTTTGCATGAGACTCAATCACCAAATTGGTGATACCTTCCTTCAGAGTCCATTTATAATGCCTTCTTTACCGGCAATCAACATCCATAGTGAAGCTACGATCTACAAAGAGTACAAGTAGAATCAATTGTTTATAATAGAAAATCGATCCCTCCCTCTTTTGATTGCTGCTCAAATGAGTCAATGCCTTCTTTACCGGCAATCAACATCCAAGCTACAATCTACAAAAAGTACAAGTAGAATCAATAGTTTATAATAGAAAATCAATCCCTCCCTCTTTTGATTGCTACTCAAAGGAGTCATCTATATTTGATTTGATTGATGTTATTAATCTTAGGAGATTAGAGATAGGTGGTGTGATTGAGAAGGGATATGAGGATCAGTAGCCATAAAACTCTGGCCCAATTTGATGGGACAAAGATCCCAGCAAGAATGCAATAAAATTCTGGCCCAATTTGATGGGACAAAGATCCCGAGCAAGAATGCACCTCTATTACTCAATAACATCTTAGGCAAATTTAGGTTAGAGGGATTCCTTAGGCTTCTCTTGTATTTATTTTGACATGATTTTAATCATCGGATCATGGACGTGACAAATCTTTCATTCTGATTAGTTGCTAATTAGGTAAGAATATTTTGATGAGAGTATCTAATTATAGTATAAGAATGAATAAACAACTCGACGATACGTTATGTCTTACTTTAGTACTTCATCAGCTCGACATAAGATGAGTCGATGATGTCAATAACAATGTTCAACTATTTAAGTGATTTGATAATTTTATGATTTGTGTTTTGATCATAACATAAAACCATGGATTGATGATAACAATCCATCAGTATATAACAAAATGTGATAGAATCATGGCACAGCATGTCAGCAAATACTTTGTTGGTTGACAAATAAATGTATGCTTTAAAATGCATCAAATGCTTACTTCTTTCTATTGTTTATGCAGATGAAGAAGGATTATGGCCAGCTTGTATTTAGACTAATGCAAAAGATACAAACAAAAATGGGTTCACATCTTAATTTTTTAGCTCACATCCAAGTAAGACACAATGAGGTATTAACAACAAGAAACTCATTTTGGTTGGTGCATTTCTTGCTTACTTTACAGATCTAAATGTTTATGGTTGACAGCAAAAGCAATGAACATTAGATGCTTTGTATGATAGGATCAATAGCTGTAAGCTGATATGGGTTGGGCACATGGAGAGTTGACCTAATGGTTTGGAAGACTTTGATGAACAGACAATTCATCCATGTTCATATCCATTTCTTTATTTCATGGAGGCAATGAGGCCATCTCTTGCCAACCAAAGCCAGCTTCCAAGCTTAGGTCTTCACACCCCAACTCCTTTGAGAGTATACTAACAGTAAGCTACATCTGTGCTGTGATTGAGGTGGTGAAGAACAAAACAGGGGCAGCATTCTTTTTCTAATCATTTCCTGCTCTTTGTTTTCATGTTCATCAATGGTTGTAATCCTACATTACTTGTGCCTGTTTTGATAAGAGTCTGTGTGCTGCTAAGAATCATTGCAATCTCAGTCAGGCATGAGCAGAAGAAGATGAACTTTGGATAGAAAAAAGTTCTCTGTGACAGCCATGAAGATGGACATGGAAAGTGCCAGCAGAACATTTGTAATCTGATTGCCATCTTGAAGTTTTTACATCATGCATCAAACAACAAATAATTTAATAAATATTTATGTATACATGCTAAAAAAAATATTCATCCCAATCGGGACTAGGCTCGATCGGTCTAAGGAGACATAGGTCTCAATCCACAATCAAACCATATAAAATACTTCTAAAATATTTCTAAATATTTTTTTACTACTCATAAAAGGGTTTATTAAACCACAGTAATCAAGAGAATCGAAATTTCATACGATTTCGATAGATCGGTACTAGGACGAACATATGAAATCCTGTCGATCGCCCCCAAAGACTTAGACTTGAATCGAATCAGACTGATTCCAGCCTCATCCCCAACAATACCATTGTTTAATATCAACTATCTTTTACCTGTCCTGCCCCTGAAATGGGGTAAATGTCATACATCACTCTCAGAAATGTGCTTTGATTGCTGCATACTCTGTCAGCTTGATGACACAGTGGTCCTAATTGAGCAACTCACAATATATAATGAAGATGCACACTGCAATTACAATGTTATGAGTCATGCAGCATTGCTTGGTACATCCTCAATTATGTTACTATCTTACTGCAATACATAATGCAGCATGATAGCATGATGGCAGGTAGAAGAGTGCATAGGAAAGTTAACAGGAGTTGCAGGAACATGTATCAGAGTAACAATACTTTTGATGCAGTGTTGTTATCTTTAGCTACCTAAAGCAACTTTATCTTGCTGTTAAAAGAATAATAGCAGCTGGGAGACTCCACAGTAGAGTCAACAGGAGGAACATGTAGCACAGCAGCAGATCAAAATAACATTACTTTTTTGATGCAGTGTCATTGTTAAGTATCCAAAGCAACTTTAAATTGCTTTTGTAATAAGAACAATGGGAACTCCAGGAACATGTAGGAGAGTAGCAGATCGAGATACCATTATTTTGATGCTACTAGTAATCAAGTGCAAAGCATCAAGTGGAAGAAAAGCTTCATGAATCATGGGAATGTGGTCAGATGCTTACAGATCTTTTGAGGTCCCCCATGAGAGCTTGATGTTCACTGGTGGTCCAGTTTGGTCCACCCATGGGAAGGGAATAGAAGTTGCTGAGCCACTCACCACTGATGTAACTCTGGTGGACATTTCACATCATTGACAGAGCTATAAGCATTGGAATTCTTCTGTGGACATGAAATGGACTTACAACTTCTTTTCAAATTCAATCCTAGTCATACTCCAATCCAGTTGAATTTTAGTTCCAGTTATATTAAGATTCAATTTATAGATTCGATCGATTAAGAGTCCGACTTTAATTAGAAGTAGCTCAAGATTAAAAAAAAAAAAAGAGGAAAGAAAAAGAGAGATGACAGCAAACTTGCAACTCAAGATTAAAAAAAAAAAAGATGAAAGAAAAAGAAAGATGACAGCAAACTTGAACACCAAGGAATCCAAGCTACTATTGCACATAGAGAGAGAGAGAGAGCTAACAACAACTTAAAGAAAGGATAATCTAACTTGAGATAGAGGAGGAAAGAAAAAAAAAGGAGATTGACCGCAAACTTGCAATCTCAAGAAATCAAAATTATTATTCAAGAAGTCTGAACTTATTGCTGGGGAAAACTGTTTGTGATCATGTGATTAATTTTCAATGACTCTATTAATCCTCTCACAAAACATAGATTTATGTTCAAAAAGGATTGTTATACACTCTTAGTTTTTCAGGTTGAAAAAAGGTTGGAAAATGTATCTCTCTCTTCATGCCATTCATCTCATCTTACAAAAGCTAATCTTGACATTTTCAATTTCTTTTAGTGGCTTCAGATGAGAGAGAAAAGAAGAAGAAACACTGGTCAAACAAGTTTAGGAGATTGGAAACAATGGTTAACCTTCAATCACAAGACTCTAATGGTATCCTGCTACCCCACTCAACTTGCAAGTTGTTCATTTACTTATTGTCAAAGACTAAGAACATTCCCCTCTCTTTCTCTCTCTCTCTCTCTCTCTAGGCAAGACAATGAGTTAAGTCTTTTACTGGTCAAGGAAAAGGAGATCAATGAGTTGGGAAAAGGAGAACAATTCCATGAACACTTTTGGACCAAGTCATATGAAGACTCAAATAGGAAGGATCATGTTAATCCAAGCGCGTGATGCCCACCATCACATAATGCCTGTCCAATACTACATGTGTAATCTCGTATGATAAACGTATTATTATATCCAACCTTTGTCACACAAAGATTACTAGATTAGGTATATAATTTTTTTATTGATCATAAATACATTTGTTGAAAATGCTTAGGAGCGAAATAAGCACGTCTTCTTATTTATATATATATATATATATATTATCGTTAATATGAGAATAAGAATCTCATTTTTATTATAACATTCTGATTTAATCAGACATCGTTGGCTTACAAGAGGTCGATGATGATGATGAACATACTATTATTAACTTTAACATACACCATATTAAAATTTAATCTTAGATTAGATCAAGTTTTGATAAGAATGATGCTCTAATATAATTATATAAATTGATCGAGTCGTAACATTTGGTGTTATTGTATAGTTAAGAGTATAGGAGTATCTATTATAAATCCATTATATATTTTTTTAAAAAAATAAAAACAATTAAAAATTATTTTTTTATGTTTTTAAGACCCATTGAGTT
This sequence comes from Musa itinerans, assembly GCA_001649415.1. Classification (NCBI taxonomy): domain Eukaryota; kingdom Viridiplantae; phylum Streptophyta; class Magnoliopsida; order Zingiberales; family Musaceae; genus Musa; species Musa itinerans. The sequence goes on from LVTN01000134.1 coordinate 381,755, forward strand.
GACCGAAGTCAACGATATTTGCCAGATATGATTCATTCAATCACATAGATGACATCGATAACGGGTTACATACGACAAGGTCGAGACGCGACGCGGCCCGTTGAATACGTAGGCGAATCCGACTTGGGAATAGACGTGGAAGCCGTCCGTTTCCTTGTAATCATCGCCGCCTGGATTCCAATAGCGCGGCTCCCAAACCACTTCCTCCGCCTCCCCCTCCTCCTCTTCCGTGGTTGTGTTCGCGCTGTGCATAAGAAGACCCTCACGCGCTCACTCCCCTCTCGTCTCTCGTTCCTCTCTCCGCTGCGAGCAGAAGCGATAGTTTGCTGCTACTCTAATTTGTCCCGTTCTGGGTCTGGGTTGGGCTTTTGAGATTTGAGTCTTAGGCAGCCAACCACTATTTACCGTGGTTGTGTTCTGTTCTGGGGGGCCGAAACTTTGGGGAAGACGTAGTGGGGAAGGGGGGAGGGAGAGACGCGAACTTGTGAGGAGGAGGAAGAGAAAGGGCGGCAGCAGATCGGGTTGGTCGGCCACTCCGGGGCGCCGCGGCTGCGGGATCTGGTCGGTGCCGGGACGTACCGGTGCGGAGATATTTTGGTTTCCTGGTGGCCAAATGGCGAATCTTTTGGGGGAAAAAGGTAATCTTTTTTGGTTGGGGAAGAAGTGTTGCTTCGGTATGCCGGAGGCCGGGTGTCCGTGCTCCAAGAAGACGGATTATTCCTGCGAGAACGTCTGCGGCGGGGTAATTTTTTATCCCGATTTCTCCAGATCTTGTGAGAAGATCTGACAAGTTCGTTCCTTTGTTCAAATTTCGATCTTTTTTGTGCGATTTGTGGTGTCCGATTTCGTGTTCGTGTGATTTGTCGTTGAGAACCCTATAATGTTGGTTTTGGCTCCCCTGAGTTCGAGCTTCTCGGGGGCTTTCGATTGTTCAATTTTACGAATCTAGGGATCTGTGGTGCCAGTAGAAACTCGTTGAGTTCCTCAATGGATCGATGAATCGTCTGATTTTTTACTGCAATTGTGATCATCTCTTCTGCGTGCCTCTGTCTTTCTTGTTAACTTTAGCTGTTATTGTACTGTAGCAGGCTTCAAGAGCAGCTCTGAGCATGTCCCGGCGGCTCCGGTGCGCCCTCCAGGGCTTCGATCTCAAGGCACTATTGCTTCTCTTCATCTGCGTTCCCACCCTCGTATTCGTCATCTACGTCCATGGCCAGAAGATCACCTACTTCCTTCGGCCGCTGTGGGAATCCCCTCCTAAGCCCTTCAGGACCATACCCCATTACTACCACGAGAACGTCTCCATGGAGAACCTGTGCAAGCTCCACGGGTGGGGCATCCGGGAAATGCCGAGGCGTGTGTTCGATGCCGTCTTGTTCAGCAATGAGCTCGACATCCTGGAAGTTCGATGGAACGAGCTCAGCCCTTACGTCTCGGAGTTCATTCTGCTTGAGTCCAATTCAACATTCACTGGCTTGAAGAAGCCCCTCTTCTTTGCAGAGAACCGCCACCGCTTCAAGTTCGTGGAGTCACGGTTGACTTATGGGACTTTTGGGGGGAGATTTGTAAAAGGGGAGAATCCTTTTGTCGAGGAGGCTTACCAGCGGAAGGCATTGGATCAGCTTATCAGGATTGCCGGAATCAGTGATGATGATTTGTTGATCATGTCCGATGTTGATGAGATACCTAGTGGTCACACAATCAACCTTCTCAGGTGGTGCGATGAGATTCCAGAGAAGCTTCATCTCCAGCTTCGGAACTACCTCTACTCCTTTGAGTTCTACCTTGATGATGATAGTTGGAGGGCTTCAGTTCACCGTTACCGACCTGGGAAGACCACATATGCCCATTTGCGTCAGACAGATGACCTATTAGCAGACTCCGGGTGGCACTGCAGCTTCTGCTTCCGGCACATCAGCCAGTTTATTTTTAAAATGAATGCATATAGCCATGTTGATCGTGTCCGATTTGCTTATTTCTTAAATCGTTTCAGAATTCAGGATGTCATATGCCGTGGAGCTGACCTTTTCGACATGCTTCCTGAGGAACACACGTTTCAGAAAATAATTGCCAAGCTGGGGCCAATTCCTAGTACATACTCTGTTGTAAATCTTCCAGGTTATCTGATTCAGAATGCTGACCAGTACAGATACCTCCTTCCGGGGAACTGCAAAAGAGAAAGAGGCTAAGCAAATTAGTGGCTGTGGTAGACTGATTGAGATGTTACAGAAAAACATCATCTATAGACTGATTGTCATCACCTGACATTTAAGTTGAGTATCTGACCTAGGTTGATGTCTATCACGAAGAAGAGGGCAAGCATCGAGATTGTCATGTTTATATGCACAATAATTTTCTGAAGAGCTAATAGTTTCCGTGTGCATGCATGCGGCTCACTGAATAAGCTCTGTTGACCGAATACTATGGGAGATTGTTCACGCCTTCTTTCCATCTTGGCAGGTGATATTACACCTCATTGTTGTAGGATAAAAAACAAGTGACCTTTCCTAATATTTGATTTCTGGGGTTCATTTTTCTCTGAAGTTAATTTATTCATGTATTCTTCTACCAACTGGGCTTGATGCACCATAGACTCCGTGATTGTAATATATGACTTGGTTGAGTTATGCTTTTAGATTCATTTGTTTGTTTCAGCATATGAGGATATAAGAGTGCATTACCAAAAACCTAATGGATCCAGCTTCTGTGTATGTGACTGCAATTATATGTAACCGAAGATTTTGAAACTTTGCTGATGTCCTGCATGTTCTCCATATACTGGCATATGCCTCAGCATTGGAAGATACATGAAGATACTTAGGTGGAAATTATCTTTTCGTGGTAAATTCAACTCATGACATCCTTGCCTTTATATTTAGGAGGTGTCACTACCATTAAGATATTCCAAAACATCAAGATTTTCTGAACTATTTGGAGTTCAGTATCTTGGGATTTCTTTTACCATTCATCTGTATATATATACACATCTTTTCTTAATCCTTATGTTTCCTTATCTTCTTTTCCAATGCATGTACCAAATTACTTTTTGTGTTTCATCTTCATGGTCCCTTCTGTACCAACCCTAAGCTGAAGTCATATGCTTATCATTTGCAGTCTTTTTTAAATAGATTTGACCCTGCAAAACCATAATGTAGATATGCAAGGAATAGTGACTTTGATTTCATTGAGTCACAGAAGCTTAGATCAGTCCTTAAACTAGTTTTATTGAGTGAGCTTTGAATCTAATTAACTCTGGAATTTGTTCAGATACTTGCTGTTTAGTATTGAATAATATAATTGCCTGGTTAAGCTTCTAAGAATTGTATAGTAGGATGTGGATAACTGTTTGGACCTTCATTGTTATTGCAAATGTAGCTATGATATTGTTAAAGTTTATGCCTTGTGGAAAAGTAAGTGATTCTGCCATGTTGCTATGATATTGTTTTACCTATGTTTTGCTTAAGTATTTTGAGCTTTGCAATTTCTTGGAAGTTCAAGAAGATTTTAACTTTGTAGGGAATGCAAGAACATTGAGAAAAGTTCATGTGTAAATTTCATTTGGGGATCAGAAATGGAGAACAAAAAATATTGGTTGTAAGATTTTACTACCAAATCTATTGTACAGTATCCTTTTTCTTAACAAAGGGGATATGGTTAGATTTTTACCAACTAAACTAAATAGCACCTTCAAGTTTATTATACAATTTTGGTAATAATATTTATTTATTATGTCTGAAATGTTGATAGAAATTTTTATCATCTCACTTGTGCCAATCTCCATAGATCTAAAGACCTGTTTATTTCTTAAAATATAAAAAAATTAATAAAATTTTAAAGATGAAAATGCCCCCGTTAATCTTTCTTTCTTTTCCTTTTATATATCCCTAGTACATTGAATCTCTCAACTACCTAATTAATGAGTCACATCTTATTAAGAATCAAGCATATATTATAATATATATTAAATTCATGGTGCATTGTACTTTGATGGTTTTAAATTTTCATAATTATCTCCGGATACGAATCATTTAATTTATTAAGAATCAAGCATATATTATAATATATATTAAAGTCATGGTGCATTGTACTTTGATGATTTTAAATTTTTATAATTATCTCAAGATAGGAATCATTTTTTAGAAATTTGATAGGGTTAAGCTTGAAATTTATTGTCCTGTAACTTGGGAGCATTCAATCATTCAATACTAGTTATGCATTGTATCATTCTCTCCAAGTGATAAATAACTCGAGTTGTCGTTATTATTACCATAATAAATTGATAAATCTTAAATGTTAAATGTTGAGTGAGTGTGAACATTAGGAGGAAGTTCATTTTTTTATGTATTACCATAATAAGTTCAATCTTGTAAGTATTGTCATTAATTCTCTTAAAAACTTGGCAGTGATCATTTTTTTTTCTTTGAGTTTATTGAGAGTTCTTACTGAAAAATGTTCTTTTTTCAAGAATACTCAAATAAGATATCCTTCTTGAAAAATCATCACACGATATTGCTTGTTAGCCTTTTCTTTGTAAACTTTGGTTGCTAGCCTAAGTGTTTTCTTTGCTTCTTCATGAATTTTTATCATGATAATAGCAAAATCCTCTCCCTTTGAACTTGATAAAAGTGATTCAGGTACTTTAGCAAGATATAGATAATGAGGTGAAATACGATCATAAATAATCTCAAATAGATTCTTACCTATAGAATGATTAATCACAGAGTTATAAGCGAATTCAACATCAGCATCAGGTAGCATGAGATCCCATTATTTTGATCTTTTCAGCAAAGCATTGAAATAAACAACCTCAGTTTGGCCATTTCTTTGAGGATGATAAGCATTACTATATAATAGGTTGGTGTCAAATTTCTTCCAAAAATTTCTTTAAAAATAATTAAATTTAGGATTTCTAATGTGATAGATTTAGGAATTTCATGAAGTTTGATCTCTTCATTGTAATAAAGGTTAGCATCGATGGTTTTCTTGCGAGGAATAAAATGTCATTTTAGAAAATCGATCATCAACAACAAAGATAGAATCTATACCTTTTTGAGTTTTCGGTAAATCAATCATGAAATCCATACTAATATCTTTCTAGGGACCATTAGGAATTAGTAAAGGAGTATATATACCAAGATTTTGAGTTTGCCCTTTTGAAGTTTGACATATTTTACATCTTTTCACATAACGTGTAACATCTTAACATATTGTTACATCTTTTCGTGTAACATCTTGACATATTGTTGGCCAAAAATATTTCGCTTTGACGAGAAGTACTGTTTTGTCTCTCTCAAAATGACCTTCTAATCCATCATAGTGCGGTTCAATACTTTCTTAGATAATATTTAGGAATACAAAGTTAGATTTCATGAAAGAGAAAATCATCTTCAATAACATAATCTTTATGATACTCTTCATACATAACTTTCATGTTTCCTCAATATTTTATTATTAGAGTAAGTACTTATTTCATCAAATCCTTTTAGTTAGGCTTGTGTAGTATTAAGAAATGCTAATCGTCCACTTAGTGCAACTACAACTTTATTACATATTCCATTCTTATATTTCATGACAAAAGTATACTTTTGTAAAAATGTCACCCATCTTGCATGTCATCTATTAAGATTTGCTTGAGAATTTATATGTTTAAGAGCTTTTGCTTGAGAATTTATATGTTTAAGAGCTTTATGGTCATAATTTAAGATAAATTATCTTCGGATCAAATAAGGTTTCAATTGTTATAGTGCTTAAACAATAGCATAAAATTCAAATATCAAAATATTCTTTCTTGTATTGTTAAACTTTTCACTAAAGAATGCAAGTGGATGTCCTTCTTGGCTAAGTACTCCACCAATACCACATGAGAGGCATCATAATCAACTTCAAATATTTTAGAAAGATTCGATAATGCAAGAACAAAAGCAATAGATAATTTCACATTTCTTGTTTGCCACAAGTGTCCATTGAAACACTTCTTTCTTTATGTAATCAGAGGAGCTGCACTAGTACTAAAATTTTGAACAAATCAATGATAAAAGGATGTCAACCTATGAAAACTCTGAATATTTTGTAGGGATGTTGGTGTTAGCTAAGTCTAGATAACTTTAATCTTCTCATAATCCACTTGGATACCTACACGGGTTAAGATGAAGCCTAGAAAAGCTTGGCTAGAGGTCACCAAGGAATACTTCTTAAGATTTATATATAGTTTTGTTAATGAAGTTTGTTATGACTATAAATAAGAATATCATCAAAGTAAACAATAAAAAACTTCTTAATATAAGGACATAGAATTTTATTCGTTACCCACATAAAGGTGCTCGAAGCAGGTCTAAATGTCATAGTTAGTCATTGCATCTCCACTTTATCTCAAATTATAATTCGTAGGTCATTGACATATCTTGCAACAAGTTGTTCTTCCATCTCTTGAGTATTATTTCGGGTCATCAACTTGTGGAATTCTTCAATGTAGTTGATGACGATTTTGCTACCTTGCTAAAGGTTGTTAAAATATGAAAAAAGTGTTTGAACATAATCAAATAGAAGAAAATTCTCATGGAACCAAGATTTCATCTTCTATCAAGATGAAATCTTTATCTTTCCTTTCCGAAGGCACGTCTTTTGCGTCTTATCCCACCATATTGAAGCATAACCTAGAAGCCTTATAGTAATTAATTTTACTTTTCGATCTTTGGATATCTCCTTGTATTTAAAAGATTTTTTCAACAGTATTAGGCCAATCAAGTACAAATTATAATATATATTAAATTTATAATATATTATGTTTTGATTATTTTAAATTTTTATAATTATCTAAAGATACGAATTATGTTATTAAAATTTGATAAGATAAAATTTAAAATTTATTGTCTTGAAATTCGAAAGCATTCAATGTTTATTATTGCAATTACTTTTGTGCAAAACTATCTAAAGGTTGCTAGTCATAGGTGCCTAGCAAGCCAATCACGTGAGTGATGGCACGTGTGACTTGACACGAAATTTTTTTTGCTTATTATATTTTGGCATTTATCACTTTATATTGACTATTACATATATGCATGTATATTTTGTGATGTCTTTGGATCTGTGCAATGGGAATCGGATCGTGATGAGATCACGATAATGAGACCGATTCACTTTTAAACACTGATCTTAAATAATCCCGATCATAGGTTATTCGAGAGGGACATCAAGATTACCGGACAGACTGGTGTGCTGTATACCCATCCATATGATGGATGCAATTGGTCTCATAGCTTCTCATGTGGGGACACTAGGGATACAATATAGGTGCTCATTGGAGAATGAGTTCATTGATTGCTCCGCTTACGAAATGTTGGATGGTTGATAATGCCTTATTGTCATACAGCAATTTCGTAGTCCTAGTGATGTATCTGGTCCTTAGACTTGAGACACCAAGGATGTCCTGTATGAGTACTCCACTCTTTGATACTAGATTTATAGGTTTGGATGTCCCAGATATAGTACAACTAGTCATTGGGAGTGGCAATCGACTTTACGAGAGCTATTGAGTGTCGATAGAGGATTATCCACTTTCGGTGTCATGAGAGGAATATCCCATGTGTTCTTGCTCAGACAAATCCTTGACTAGGGTCATTCGGATTGAGAGAGAAAGAGTTCTTTGAAAAAATCCGATTGGAGTGAGACTCGTGTAGAAACTGTATGGGCCTGATAGTACCATGCACTGTATACGATCTTTAGGATATTAGATGGATGAGGGACTATAGGTATATGGAAACCGAGGATAGATAGGTCTAAAGGATTGGATTCCCTTGTATCGTTTGGGGACTACAGCGTAGTGGCATAGTACGTTCGTAGTCAATGAGTCGAGTGAATTATTATTAAGATAATAATTCACTGAGCCAGAAGGAGTTTTGACATGTATATCTCACAGCCAACTCGATATTGGGCCTAGAGGGTTACACACATATTGTAGGCGTTGCGACGAGTAGAGGTTTGGATATGAGATATCCATTAGAGCCCATATCTTATTGGATATCCAATAAGCCTCTAAATTATTGGATCCTATGGATGAGATCCAATAAAAGCTAATAAAAAATTATTGGGTAGAGACCCACCAATCTAATAGGCTTGAGTAGTTGTATGGAGATCCAGTACCCAATATGGTAGGATCCATTAGTGTTAAGTTGATAGGGGGCCTCTCTAAATAAGAGGGAACCAAAGACCTATAGGCTAGAGGATCTTTTTGGCTACCTCCTCTTATTCTCCTCTCTCCCTCTCCTCCTCATACTACAGCCCTTATTTGGGGCGTGTGGACAACAAGAAGCGGCAGCCCCTTCTTGATTACGTGGTGCACGCGAGGAAGAGATTTGAGTAGCGATTTGAGGAGCATCTTCGCAGCCCTTACTATGTGGATCACCATTAGAAAGGACAGTTGACCTCCTTCATCCTCTCCTACAGATCTGTAGGTTTTCAGGGATATATGATCTCCTTAGATAATTCTCTTACGTGTTTTTTGGTTTCACATTTTTTTGCGCACTAACTTTTTCATGATGATGAAACCTTCTTTTCTGTGAAAATTCTGGGATTTTATTTTTATGTTCTTCCACTGTGTATGTGATATCGCCCCAGATTTCCCAACACAATATACTATACTTACCTTATACTCCACAAAGCGTAAGCTTGATATCCAAACTTTGAGAAGTTAACTTATAGGTTAGTGTTGGTAGCAAGGAAGCTTCGCCTGTACTTATTAGCTCACCATATTATTGTGACAAACTAACCAATGTGTCGGATTCTCTCAAAGCCTAATACAATTAGGAGACTCCTTAAATGGGCAATAGACCTCGGTGATTTTGACATCTCATATAAACCATGAACCATCATCAAGGCTCAAGCCTTGGCCAATTTCGTGGTAAAGATAACTTCTAATAAAGAAGCTTTGGAGGAACAACTTTATTGAACCCTTCATGTGGATGGATTTGCAACATCAGAAACCAGGGGCCAGGCCTTGTACTTCGAAGCCCAAAATGAGATATTTATGACTATGCACTCCCATCATTCAATGATAGTCATAAGGTGATTCTATCATGATCACATATTTTATGAAAGCAAAACAATTGATAGCTAACATCCCATTGTTCAATGTTGAATAGGTTCCCAGAAAGAAAACATAGTGTTGGGTTAGGTCATTCTTGTTGAATATCGGATTTTGATAATGAAATCAATTATCATTTGTTTATCTAATCTATATGTTGAGATAAGTATGCAGGATTAACTACGATGGTAGTAAGACATGCAGTAGGTGTTGAGCCGGAGTCAAGACCAAGATCACGTTGGGGGTTCGAGAGTTCGTCGGAAGTCCGGATGTTCGTCGGAGGTTCTACGGGAACAATCCGAGAAGTCCAGGAGCTTGCCAAAGAAGCTCATTGGAACTCGCCAAGAGAATTATCGCAAGTCTAGGAGTTTGCCGAGAGTCCGCTGGAGCATCACCAAGGGTTCGTCGGATGTTCGCCAGAAGA